>PVKS010002588.1:0-115846 GCA_004027875.1 Aplodontia rufa | reverse complement strand
AGTATCACTGTATTTTGGTTTGTGACTTTTCCCCTAAATCATTTAAAAGGCAAATGCATATGCTGATAATTACAAATTTATGTAGATGGCCTCACAATGTATGAAGATGTAATTTGTGACAATAACAGCTTAAAGGGGAAGGGAAAACTTTTTAATATAATATTAAAGTTAAGTTAGTATTCTTTCAAATCAGATTGCTATAAATTTCACAGGTTACTTATAATTTCTGGGGTATGACCACTAAGAAATTCTTTATTTTGAAACTGTTCATATCCTAAGTGGTATGTTTTCTCTAATTAATCATGTAAGAGGACTTATAATGAGCCTAGGACTTTACCAAGGATTTTACATATGTAAATTCACTGAATCCTTTCAATATCCTTATAAAGTATACATTATTGCTTTCATTTTATAGATGAAGAAGTTAAGATTCAGAGAATAATTTGTTTGGAGTCACAGAGATAAGGTACAGAGCCAGGATTCAAATTAGCAACTTCATAGGCTCTTCCTGCTCCTGATGTGGACTTCAACACATGGAGCCTCGTGGTCCTTCTGTCTTCTCAGTGCACCACCACCACCACCACATAATCAACAACAGACAATTATCTCCTGTGAGGCTGCTACTTCAAAGAGCACCTCAAGGTTGGAGAATCTCTAATCTGTCCTTCTAAAACAGTTCTCTCTCCAAATTTCACACCCAGTTATTTCCTGGACAACTTCAACTAATATTCCGAAGACCTCAATTCCAAAATGTCTGGGACAGCACTCACTCCCCTTTGCTGAATCACACCACCATCTAACCAATGTTCTAAGCCCAGAAACCTTCCAGCAATCCTAGATTCCCCAAACATCCATTCATCTACCAATCTCACCATTGCAATACTTCTCTATCCACTGCCAAACCTAAAAATGCAGGAAAAGCTCTGCAGAGGAAATGACAATTAAATTGTATCAGGAGTTGTCCAAGCAAGTGGCAGAGAGAAAAGGCACTTGAAATCAAGAGAGTGTGTCAGCAAAAACAAACAAACAACAACAACAACAAAAAACAACAAAAAAAACCACCCCAGAAAATCCCACTAGAGAGTAATCTTGTATGTCATAAAAACTTTTGTCCTCTAGAAAATAGGTGTCAACCTCTGAATTTTCAAATAACTCAATCTGATGACATGGATATGAGGGGAACAGTGACCAGAAGACCAGAAAGAAGACAGTTGTTGCAGCAGTACAGGGGAAATAAAGAGGGCCTGTCCTAAGGAATTGGCAGCAAGGATGGAGAGGAGAGCAGAGATTCCAGAAATATTTAGGAGGTTGAATTGGCAGGACTTGCAAAGTGTCTGAATGTGGCGGGGGTGGAGGGATGGGAAAGGAGGAGAAGCCAAGGATGACTCACGGGCTTTTGACTTTGGGGACTTGGTGCCACCTCATGAGATACACCAGTGTTCCCAGACCTTTGGTTTTTCAGGGAACTGTAAACTTTCCAACGACTTTAGAGCTCCAACAGAAAGCTGCCAACTAAGACATAAATATACCCTACCATCTACTATCACCAGCCTTTCATTTAGGAAAGCACATTTTAACACCCGAAATGCGAACAGATTCAGCATTCTAAAAAATTCACCACAAGGTTCTTATTTTTCTAATTGCATGACCATGATGGAAAACTGGTGCCAGGAACACATATCTAACATATATTAAGGGTTGAAAAAAGTTTGGGAGTTGTTGGAAGGAGGGGCACTCAACTATGCCTAGTGGTTGGGCAACTGTCTCAAAGGGCAGTCGGGAATTTGTGAGATAAACAAAGTTTGAATGTCATGTCCAAAGGTATGTAGGTATGCAGGAAAATTCATATTTGGGGAATTGTGGATACTTTGGTGTGATTATCCTGGAAAATGGCAAAGAAGAGCTGGAAAAGTATACAGAAAAAAAATTATGAAGGGCTTGTTAATCTGGGCTTAGAAGTTTAGAAATTATCTTATGGGCACAAAGGCTTTTACACTGGGTAATGTTATGGGCAGATCTGCTAGTCAGAAATACCACTCTGGCTGCAGGATAGAATTTGGATGTTAGGAGAATAAAGCTGGAGGTGAGAGAAACAAGTAGAAAATATCTGTGAAAGTCCAGATAAGAAATATAGAGGGCTGGAGCGGTGGCTCAGCAGTTACAGTGCATGTGCAGGGACACAGGTTCAAACCCCAGTACCACGCACACAACGAAGTGTCAGAGCAATGAAACCCACATGAAAAACTGAAAAAAGCTGATTCTCTATTTCTCTCACTGTCCTTATCACTCTTAAAAAAAAAAGAAAGAAAAGAAAAAAGAATAAATATAGACAGAAATAGTAGCAGAAAGAGCCCAATACAATCAACAAATACTGACTAAGCACCTATTCTTTTTAGTATTCTATCCAGGCCAATGAGACAAGAAGATCACTGTTCTCCTAGAGTTTACTTTCTACCACTGTTAAACAAAACTATAATCATACTTTACGTAGTTTTTTACAATTTAAAAAGTGTAACAATATGCCAACTGGTTTCACAAACCTATCTTCATTTTTAAATTGTACTTAAATTACATTCTATGTATAATTTATTAAACCATTTCCCTAGTTTTGTAACAATGGCTCATTATTATCTCATGATAAATTCCTAGACGTGGCAATGGAAAAGTCAGAAAGTTCCATATTTTTTTGTATCAAAATATACACTTTTTTATTTATTTATTTTTTGAGAGAGGGAGAGGCTGAGACAGAAAGGGAAAACCAATTTTTTTTATTAGATGGATACAGAGTTACAATTGAGGGGGAAACATTATCAAACATTCAAGAACCAATGTATATATACTTAGTTATCCTGGGCTAACGCCATATCATGGATGTCCAGCTTGGGTTCCCCATGTTGCTGTTTCCCCCAGAAAAACCCTAAGTTAAATGGATATCTTGTGGAAGACAGAGATCTCCTTCTGAGATGATTCCCCTATATTCCCACCCTCCAGTCTCCTAGGTGTTTTTCCTACACCCTCCCCACACCGTCCCCCACCCTACGCCTCCAAGCATCCTAGGGAGTCATCTCCCTGTTACACTGAGAATCATACAATTTGAAGTTATTATCAGCTTAGCCATCTAACATACTGCTTCCCGATGTATTCTAGCTTCCACAGATGAGAGAGACCATTCGGCCCTTGAGTCTCTGAGATTGGGATACTTTACTTAGCATAATTCTTTCCATCTCCATCCATTTGATATCAAAAGCCATAACATCATCTTCTCTAATGGCCAAGTAGTATTCCATTGTATATATGTACCAAAGTTAGGGATAACCAATTTTACATTTTTAAAAAAAAATTTGGACTTTGTTTCTCCAACACTAGTTGTGTATATGGTGCTGGGATTTGAATATAGGTCTTCATGCATGCCAGGCAAGTGCTCCAACTGCTGAGCCACCACTCCAGCCCAAAATATATACTTTTTAAAAGCTCTTGATCTAAACCAACTGACAGAAGATTGCACCAATTTACACGTCCATAGTGATATCTGTGAGGTGAAGTTCAGAAGATCTGGTGACCTAACAGGATGTAAAAGTTGAAGAGATGTTTTAGAATGACCTCAGACTTCAGATTTAGGCAACAAAGTAGATGGTGGTATTATTTCCAAAGATCAAGAGAGGAGAGGAAAATAAGATGCAGGAAATGGTTACTGAGTTTATTCTAAAAGATTAATTTGTGATGTCTGTACCATTCAGTTGGTAATGTTCAGTCTACAACCATAAAGAAGTACTTGAAACTTTGGACAGAGACTGAATAATAATTATGAAGTTATCAACATCCAGAATCACTGAGGCCATAATAATATGCAGCAAAAAGCACACATTAATATTCAGGAAGACCTGATAGTGTTAAAAGGTCATACTTCTCAAATTGATCTATATCTTCAATGCTTCTTTCCAGCCCTTTTTAAGTTTTTTTTTTAAATTTTGAGACAGGGTCTTACTAAGTTGCTTAAAGCCTAAGTTGCTGAGGCTGGCTTTGAACTCCTGCCTCAGCCTCCTGAATCACTGGAATTACAGGTGAGTGCCTCTGCGCCTGACCCAAGATGGGATTTCTTTTAGAGGAAAAAGAAGTTCTAAAATTAGATAGTGAGGATTGTTGTACAACTCTGAACATGCACTAAATTGTCCACTTTAAATGGATGAACTGTGTGGCATGTCAATTACATCTCAATAAAGCTTAACCCCTGCATACTCTATTTCATTGCTTATCAGGACCCTCAGAATCTCGCTGCTACTTGTCACTTGATCTTCATCTTTCTTTTTTTTTAAGAGAAAGGGACTAGTGAGAGAGAGACAGAGAAAATCAATTTTTATTTAATTTTTTGAAACTGTGGCTTTCATTGCTCTGCCATTTTGTTGTGTACATGGTACTGAGGTTTGATCCTGTGTACTCGCACATTGCTAGGCAAGCGCCGTAACTGCTGAGCTACCACTCCAGGCCCCCATCCTCATCTTTTAATGGGGTTCTGCCCATTCTGAGATACTGACAATTTCTGGGGTTTTGCTGTATCTTGACTTAGGTTATTACCTCTCCCTAGAGAGCTCTTTCTTCTTGTCCATATGTTGACCTTCCATTCAATCTCAAAGATTCTGTCCAGGGAGAATGGAATATTCCCTATGATTCTTCCTTATCTCCCTTCCATCCTCCCTTTGGAGAGCCAGGACTCCTGTGTTACCACAACACACCTGACTCATTGCAGGCACTCAGCCATGATTGCTGAATGAATACATAAGTGAATAAAACATTCAATTGTCTCATAACAGAGTGGCACTATATTTTTGGAAACAGCCTGTGCCAAGTCTGATAAATTAAGTGGGGGACCAGTCTGAGTAATACTCTTTTGGGTCCAAAAAGAAGTGTGATAATAAAGTAAAGATGTTGTTGTTTTGGGTTTTTTCTTTCCTTTTTTTTTTTTTCCTTTGGCTCAGGAAATGGTTCTGAAGACAATTCCAAGAGTCCGAAAATGTTTTTCTCAATTAGAGTAAAGCCAGAAAAACTGGACTGCCTCTGCCTCCCATTGGACGAGATTTATTTGGTCATATAAGTAATATATGGCATTTTTCATTTTTCCTTTGTCTCATTATTTTCATGTCACATGGTATAAGGCAATTGTCCTTTCACTAAACATTTCATTTCCCAAAGAGCAAGTTTTTTAATAAGTCATCCTCATTTTGCCCTTCATGTTTTCTTTCCTCAGTAACTGTATAAATATGTTAAAGAAATATTGTATTATTTTGCTTATTTCCAAACAGGGAAAAAATTTGCTACTCTTTAATTTGAACCTATCCTTAAATCCAAGGAATGTATGGCTCATGGAAGGAAAAACAAGGTCCAGAATCTATTAAGTTGTGATCTGCAGCCCTCAAAGCAATTTACATTCAGTATACATTGGAGTTCATTTAGCTGTCAGAGGAGAGCCTAAATGTCCTGTGGATCTTGCCAGTACAAAAGTATACGAAAACAAGGTCACAAAATGTCTTAGAACAACATGTTTCACTCTTCAAACGTTTTGAGAAATTTCCCAGGAACTACAGAAAGAAGGCTTCCTGAAAGAAAGAACTTCATACTAAATCACATCCTAGACAGGACTCGCCCCAATCTGGATTTAGAGCACTAGCAAGATAAGAGAAGTGACTTGTGCTACCACACATTCAATCACATGGCTTCTTCTGAGTCCCAATCTCGATACACCAATAAGCCTATCTGTGTTTAAATGCCCTTCAAGGGTCTTATCCAATCTTAAGTATAAATATCCATGTTTTTATTTAACCAGTTTTGTCATAATTTTATAAATTTTTATATTATGCATGTGGAATTAACATATATGAAGATTAAACAGAAGTGCTAATAACTGTATCTCTGCTTGTGTCAACTACAAGTGTTTCTGAGCTGTTCATAGCCTGTCACTACTAAAACCACCCTCCTGTCTTACATAAAGGAGTGAGTATAAGATCGCTCTGCAGAATACCTACTGGAACCAAGATGGGAAATTGTAAACCCACTGCCTGCCCTGCTATCCGGTAGAGAACAAAGGGAACATCGTCAGCAACTAAAGTTATCTCTAAAAGAATTCCACCCCCAAACACCGCCACCAAACGAATGTCACCACCAAACGAATGTCACACAGAATATTTCTGTTTCTTTGGTTAATAAACAATAGATTTTTAAAAGATATACTTAGGAATAATGACATTCAGACAGCTTTTAAAAGGCTATAAGATGTTAAAGAAATATTGCATTATTTTGCTTATGTTAAAAGGATATTTAGTTACTACCCTCTTGCCTTGTATTAGTTTGTTAGAAGCAAAATAAAAAAGAAACCTTGGTTATATATCTCCCTGTGACAAAAAAACTAGGGAACAAGGAGCTCTACCAGACAACAGTTTTTACTGACTTGTTTTCAGATTCTAAAAAGATAATAATAAACTAAGTAGTTTACACATCTCTTTTTAGTCTTATTGCTGTCACAGAAAAGTTTGAAAAAGTTATCTTATAATTACTAAAATATAAATACTATTTATTGTAAAAATATTGTATTTGACTGCTTTGATATTTCGCCTCTCCTATATTTTTCAGATTTACAATATATTTTCCTTTCATAATTAAAATAGTTTCTCAAAGGAAAAGACAGTTGTTAGGCGTAGAACATTCCCCTTTAATTATATACATATAGTTATTAAAAAGAAAAATATATTGATATTAAAAACAAAATTACCTATCAATTCTAAAACATCAAAGTGTAGAATTTATATTTCAGAATATGTTTAACCACCAAGATAGATAAATAATAGGAAACTCTAAATATTCCACTTACACTTGTTAAACTTTTAAAAAACATGTACCACTATCAAATGATGTGACAAAAAATTGTCTCTAGGAGGTTAATTTTTAGTTTATTGGAAGTTATTTCAATAAAAAAAAGAAAACACAAATGTCCAGAAACAAGACATGGGATAGAAAACACAGTAATTCATAAACTACACTGAAAGACAACGTCTAAGAATGAAGTAAGGAAAATGAATTAGTAATGAGGATGAATTGTCAGTAGAAAAAGCTCAAGAGACCACGACCACCCAAATCTACCATTAGGAGGCTGTGAAGGCAACTAACAGAGAGCAATGTAACTAATCAAACTGAACTTCTAACAAAACCCTACATCTTACCTACATAAAAGCAAATTCTCAAGACACTATCGAGCAGTATAGCCAGGCCCTTGTAGAAGAGAGGTTAACTGTCAGATAAGGGAGTTTGTGTGGCAAATGGAACTTCTTTCCTTACAGTCAAAATGGATGCGTCTGGCACTGCAAGTCCAAGGCCATCTGACATTAAGATGATCGCTAATTCCCTTCGTGGGTTCCATGATCAAAATGCAACTATTCCACCTTAATCTGGCTTTCCATCGGTAAGGATGCAAACAAGATAGTGCCTCCACTGGTAGAGCCAAGAACAGTTGAGAAGTTTTATCTTCTCCTGGAAAAGAGTACACTGACATTTTGGTTCAAATCTCAGTAGCTTGTGAGGCTGACAGGAGTCTGTTATCCTGGCTGCTAAATCCCTCTAGGTACACTAATCAATCTAGGCTTCCAGCCTGAAGGCCTGATGGATCCTGGAACATGGAATCACAGCACAGAAGAAGTGGCTCCTGTATGGGCAGTCAGCCATCGTTCCTACTGCCTCCTTGAAAGGCAACAGTGGTCACCTTGACCTTCAGACATACCTTTTCTTCTGTAACAGAATGACCTTCAGACACACCCTTTCTTCTGTAACAGAATGCTTCTGCAGTTTTACTTTTTAACTCCCACAACATTTAAACTATGATTAATAAAGATAATATCTCAGGATATACTTATATGAGTTTGTTGGAAAAACTTCTAAAAAGATCACCTCTTTGGGCAGTATCAATGAGCACTTTGGGAAAAGGTTAATTCCCTTTAGTCAATTATTTATTTATTTTGGTACCAAGGATTAAACCAAGGGGCCACTTAACCACTGAGCCACATCCCCAGCCCTTTTTATTTTATTTATTTTGAGACAAGTTCTTGCTAAGCTGCTTAGAGCCTCACCAAGTTGCTGAGGCTGGTTTTGAACTTGCAATCCTCCTGCCTCAGACCCCTGAGTTGCTGGGATTATAGGTGTACACCACCCACCATGCCTAGCTGGAAAAGGTGTCTAGTTTATACTGAATTGCTTTGATTATAAACTGCATCATGGGATGGGAAATACTGACAGGTAAGGATCAGACCTGGTCATACCAGATCCCTTGTGTCCAATACCATATCGCCCTCCACCAAGAATCAGTCAGGCAACAGGGTTTCCTGGATACCTGGAGATACTCCAGTTGAGCACTACTGTCCTCTCTGGAAGTTACTGGAATTGCAATTCAGGAAGCCACTCTGATGAGCCTACTTCCTTTTTCAAGTGTTTTGGGGAGGAAATAAAACTGAAAATGAGTCACCCTGATATGACTTGTCAAGTGAATACTGTCAACACTGTTAGAAAATCTTGTTCCTGGCTTTAGCCAGTCAGATCCCAAATTTGTTCTATTCATCTAATGGAAGACTAAAGAGCATCCATTAATACAAAGTAGAGAAAACAGTGCCAAACTTTTCTATATTTTAGCACATAATATATCCATCTTCTAAACAAATAGCATGTAACCGGTTTATAATTCAAAAAAAGATAATAGAAGAAACTGTTTAGAGTAGAACAATCTTCATTCATTCACAGCTGGATGATCTAATGGAACTACTGTAGAATATCAAATATAAAAATGCTGTATCAAATCTCTTCTTATGCGTTTCAACTATAAATTAACATTTTGATGAAATAGGAATTCAACAAATCGTGGCTGTATTTTAGGTAAGGTGTGCCCAACTTTTTCTAAGCTCAGTAAAGTAAAATGATTTTTACAGATAGGCTACATAAAAAGGTTCTTAATTCATAGAAAAGTATCCTCTCCAAGAAGAATCCTTGCCCCTCTGTGTTTACTCCCTCCACTTCTACCCACTGGCTCCTCTTCTCAGGTGCCTTGTATTTCCTATGTATCACAACAACCAAAATGTTAAAACTGCTTCTGCTGCAATTTAATATAATAGATTTTTTTAAAAAGAGAGAGAGAGAGGGAAAGTGTGTATGTGAGAGAGAGAGAAAGAGAAAGAATCAATTGTATTTAGTTTTTTCACATGGCTTTTGTTGCTCCAACACTTTGTTGTGTACGTGGTGCTGGGGTTCTATCCCGCATCCTCGCACATGATCCAGCCCTAATAGATTTTTTTTAAAGAAATTAACACATCAATCTTCAGCTTTTTATATAAATACATTTAATTTAGGAGTGTGTGAGTTATTGTACAATCTTAAATGCATATAAAGTAACAATATGATATGCATCCAGAATTACCCTAGAACCCTCCCTATTCTCCCTCCCTCTCCCCTTCTCCAACTGCCCCCTCCCCTCACTACATATCTATGACTGCCCTAGATTATGTGTTGCTGTGCCTTTGCTGGGTCTAATACATGAGATTGACTACCTTTCACACAGGTTTAGCTCCAGCCTCCACAAAGGTCACTCGGGCATTTCTGCATCCCTCCTTTCTCCCACACTGTTGGAGGACGCCGTGGGCTCCTCTGTCATGCATTCTGTCATTCTCTCCACTTGAGTGACTGTTTTCACATCACTCACCTGCTCAGTGGAGCCTGACTTTCTTGCCCTGGCAAGTTACACTTTCTTCTTATGAACTGGCCTAGAACTGTAGCTGCACTTCTGAAGAATTCTTTTTACCTTATTCTTTGTATTATAGTATTGCACAGGGTCTTCTCCTCTCTCTCCACCCTCCCGGTTATAAACTCACTGACAGCAGGAATTAAGCAGGAAACATCATGCCTGTCTGCTGTGGATGCTGCTGATAGCAACTACCTTGCGTTCAGGAGGCATCAGACAACGTCTGCTAAGCAAATTCACTTACAGCACTATCCGATGAACTGAGCCATGCCACATACTGCTATTCCCTACAGAAATATTAACTGTCACACTGTAGCTGGACTCCCTTAGCATCTCTGGGTCTATTCTAAAAGCATCTTAATTCAGGCAACATCATTACCCATGCTCTAGGACTTTAGGGAGACTAGCACATGCCAAACTAATCTTCCAGTCTCTTCAGAACAGAGACACAACAGAAGAAAGATTCATTTCTTGGGATACATTTTCACCCTTATATATATCTGAATTTCCATTTTGGGGAATGGAAAGAAGAAAAAACTGTCAAGGCTCAATGAATTTTCCACTAATAGGAAAGCTTCATTATGTTGTTCAAAGACCAAAACTAAACTAAATAGTGAATTTAAAACCTTAATGAACTTCCAAATGTGCTTTATCCTAAAAACAGGAAATTTCTCAGATCTGGAAGAATCTACCATAAAAACGAACTGTGTGAAAAATTCAAGATTATTAATACTATTAAGATATTTTCTTTATACTTAAATATAAATACATTAAAAATGGACCAAATTTTCAAAATTAGCTAACAATGACATTTTTTAATTGGCTTTAAATTTCATTAACTCTTTTTATTTTGTTTGGGGGTGGGGGACAACTTTTGCTTATAACAGGAATTCCTTTCTTTCTTTTAACACTGGAATTAAGCCTTTATAGAAAGGGGTATTTCTAACGTTTCTAAAGAAACAAACTAGAATAATTACTGCCTTCAAAGATTCATAAACAACCTTGCATAAATATTTTGGAAACTGAAATAACGGAAACACAGAATTTTAGAGCTAGAGGTCATCAAACCTTAGTCCTTCTTTTGAAAATAAGGAAACTGAGGCAGGGAATGGTTAAGGTGATCTGCCCAGGATCATCTCCATAAACTGTTCGGTGTCCCATAAACCACATTGCTACTGAATGCAGCTACTGAACTCCCAAAATGAAGTTCAAAAAGGAAAGTATGCTATTCTTTCACCTTAAAAATTGTCAAGTATTTTTCAAGAAAACTTTCAAAATTTTTTGGCAAACAGTTAAATTAAAATATATACCCTCTCCCCTCCCCGCCACTACAATAGGGATGGATCTAGAGGGTAATTCTGGTTTAAGAGTATATACATATCATATAGTTACTTTAAAGGCATCTATGATTGTACAATAACTCAATTCCTTAATAAAAATATTTTAAAAATAAAAATTAAAAAAATATACTCAATTTTACCCCCCCCAATATATATCCTTTTATCATTCCTTTTGGAGTAATTCCAGTTTATTAAAAACTTGACCTACTATTTCAATACATTCTCTGGGGTTAGCAAATGTATTTTGTTTTTGAAAATCGTGGACTACGTGCATTTGGCGTTAGGAGAATTCTCTCTTCTGATCATCCATCATGACCAAAGGCTGGTCTACAGACATAATGTGCCTGTTTATTACACAAGCAGCTATCACATGTCTTTTTAACTGTCGGATTATGCTGGCTTGTATACATAGCTGCAGTTCCCACAGTTTAGGAGTGTATTAAATGTGTGATCATTTCCTTTATATAAAAATGCACCACGTTTTTGCATGTTCTCATTCCATTAGGTGGTGAAGTTATGTTAATTAGGGTTTCTCAACCTTGGCACAACTCCACCCAAGGCTGGATGTTTCTGCTGTGGGGTTCCATGTTCTGCAGGATGCTTAGCAGCTTCCCTACACTCTACTCACTAGATTCCAGTAGACCCCTCCACTGTGGCAACCCAAATATCTGCAATGTTGCCAAATGTCCCCTGACGGCAAAAATCATCCTCAGTTGAATAGTATGACTATATATAGAGAAAACAGTTCACTATGGATATTTACTTATATAATTTTTTTTTCTTTTAAAGAGAGAGAGGGACAGAGAGAGAGAGAGAAAGAATCAATTTTATTTAGTTTTTCATGTGGCCTTTATTGCTCTGACACTTCCTTGTGTACGTGGTGCTGGGGTTCAAACCCACATCCTCACACATGCCAGGCAAGTGCTGTAAGCACTGTAACCACTGAGCCACTGCTCCAGCCCTTTACTTATATAATTTTAAAAACAGTTTTCCTATACCATACCAGGTGACTAGTAGTAACCAGACTTTTCAAGTTTTCTTGTATATAATTATTATTGTATTTGTGCTTGCTGTCCCAACGGAATTTTTAAAGGAACAAACTATCTCACACAACCTACCACACAAAAAACACATTCAATACCTGCAGTTTGGTTAGCAGTACATTAATTGCCAAAAAAAAAAAAAAGAAAGAAAGAAAAGAAAAGAAAAGAAGAAAGATAAAGGCATGGATTCTGCTTTCAAGGAGCTTTCATTATAGTTGAAGAAAGAAGATACAACAACCACAGGCACTGGAGGCCAAGATATGACACAGACCTAAACCAGGTGACGCATGATTCTCAAGGAAGGAGCAAGTAATGTTAGTTCTAAAGTTTCCAGAAATGCTCTTATGAAGCGGATGAGAACTGCGCTTAACCACTGAAGATAAGTGCATACGCTGGGCCCAGTAGCGCACACCTGCAATCTCAGTGACTCAGGAGGCTGAGGCAGGAGGATCCTAAGTTTGTTATCAGTCTCAGTCACCCAGTGAGACCCTCAGCAACTTGCTGAGACCCTTTCTCAACATAAAAAAGGGCTGTGATTCAGTGGTACAGGGCCCCTGGATTAAATCCCCAGTACCAAAAAAGAAACAAAGAAAGATGACAAACAAACGTATCAAATCGGCAGGGAAAAAGAGCAAGCAAGCCACAGGGGGAAGCCATATGAACAAGCTGGCTAGAGAATAATCAGGCTGTCAGAGAGCCCAGCTGGCAAAGTGTTCTCTTAGAGGACGGTAGAGGATGAACATGTAAGACAGATGGATTACCCAGAGCGCTCGCTAACAGATGGAAAAATCTGGACTTGAAGTGGTAGAAGACCATTTCTGAGCAAATACCTGATATGGGAGGAAGGCCTGATATAAACCGGAAGATAGCAAACAAATGTTAATCTCATAGCTCTATATCTATATTGATGGGACTCTGGAATAGCAAGTGACAATGAAAAGGAAAAAAATGGACACCAGGGAGATTTTAACGGGAATGCCCATCAGACCTGTACTTAACATCGGAGAATGTTAAGTGCAAGAGCAACTCATCTTCAAGGTTCAAGTCTGGGTGATCAGAAAAACAAGTGAAGCCTCAACCAGCGTAACCATCTACCACATTCACAGATCTCAGCATTACCCACCTGAATTAATCCTAGGAGTCACTTCTTTGATTGCCCTATTTAGCTACCTCATTAGATTAATGACATTTTATAAATGGAGGCATCAAAAGGAAAACAATAAAAACATGGTACGCCACCCATTATGACACCCATTAAGACAACAAAGAACACAGATGAGGCGATGCATCCACAATGTGGAGTGAGTGCTAATCTGTGGCATCCTCTGCTGAAATTAGCTCAGGCTCTCATCTCCTCCTATATCAGCAGGTCACTGAACCACTCCAAGGTTTACTTCCACTGATCTCCATTTTTAAGTCCCCTAATTCACTGAGAGGGTCCAAATATACTTACTTCAAAAACTCAACAAACAAAAATTTGACCTTTGGATTAACAAAGGAAATCTCAAATCTTCCATTTACCTCAGCCATCCCATCTTATTATCAATTAAGCAATTAGGGGGGAAAAGTTACCCTACTCTGGATTTTCCTCTTCTGGTGATAGAAAGTACCAACACTGGGAGTGCTGATTACATGAATATTATTAGCTTTTAATGCCAGATGGTTGGGGCTGTGTGTTTCTCCCAATTTAGGATGGAGGCCTTCCATTGTTTTTGCCTTCTAGAAATTGCTATTAGAGAGTACCCTTTTGTGATACAACTTTTGAACCATGGCACTATCAACATTTTGAATCTTATTTGTTGTGGGGAGCTGTGGTATGCCTTGTAGGATATTTAGGAACATCCATGACCTCTACCTATTAGATGCTAGTAGTAGCATTCCTTCCTAGCTGTGACAAGCAAAATGTGTCCAGAGATTTCAGGGGGGTGGGAGAGAGACGGTGACAAAAATCATTCATGGCTTGAAGACCACACCGGTAATGTGATCTTAGGGGACAAACATTGGTCACGCAGTGCTAGTATCACTCCAGATTCAAAGACAGAACAAATTAAGTAGAGGGATGAGATAACCTATTAGTTCTGAAAGCCTATAATTTCTTTACCTTGAAGTAAACATAGTGTCCCTACTTTTAATTCACAGTGCCTGAAGTCCCAATGAAAGAAAACTGGTCACATAACCTAGGCCCCCTAAAGTGGGCAAACTAAGGGTGGTGTGGCTAGACATGGGGTGAGCAGGAGGCTGAATCATGCCACGGTCCACTCAGCCATTCCAGCCATGCTGCCACTTCCCTTGGCTCAAGTCATGCGGGTCAAAGGCATGCTGCTTTTGGTGTCTTCCAGCCGTTACACAGCCAAGTAGCATTTCTGTTCAATGGTTTTAAAGAAAAATCTGTTATCTAGCATGATGTTCCAACTTCTCACTCCGAAGAACAAAATCTTCACACCAAAATGAGTAAAATCAAGACATCAATGTGGCTGAGAACTGGTAATACTCATCCGAGCAGACTACTTGTCATGAACTCCTTCAGTGTTCTCAAGATGAACTACATTTGAAAATGAACATTTTTATATGACCAAAAAGACAAAATGAAACAAAACTACTGTTAAGTCTAAGTCTTGGGGTGCAGTTTTAAACCCATCTATTCACATACATGTGGCTTTGAAATGCACAAACTTCAAAATGACTTAAGACTTATCCTAAAGCTGTGTTTTCATGACAACTATGGCATCTGGGGTGCTAAAGACTTAGACCTTAGAACAACAAAGAATCAAATGTCAATCAACTTTCTCAACCACGTGAAACCAGAACCAAAAGCCAGTCTTCCCAGATAGTGGCTGTTTTCACCACACCTTACCTCAGCTTCTGGGATAAAAACTGGAAGCAACTGCACACCAGTTTGGGGTACCACATCAAGATCATGCCATGAGTGCTGTGGAGACCATGTGTGGCCCCGGGAAGTAAAAGGTTGTAAGGGAGTCTTGGGTAGGAAGACACAGGGAGCAGCAGTAGGCACTGAGAGGACATCCCAGGGCAATTCTCTGGTGCAATGCAGGCACAGGCTCTGCTCAGAGACTCCTGGAGTCTAGAAGCCCCATCCTAGAGCCCTGATGTGCACAGATTCTCAGGAGAGCTGTTCCCTTACAGTGAGATCCCTTTTCCCAGAGCAAGTGTCTGTGGGTCTCTACTACTTCCAATCTGAAGACTAAGCATACTGGCTGTGGCATAAACCACCTAGTTCTCTTTGAGTCTTAAAATGCCATTTAAAAATCTCTTGTCGGGGAGAAGTGGGCAATCGGTAGAGTGGATACAAATTTTCAGTTTGAGATAATGGAAAAATTCCAGAGATGGACAGCTGTGGCAGCTACACAACAATATGTAGGTATATAAATGTCACTGAATTGTATGCCTGGACGATTAGAAGGGTAAATACGTATGGTTATTTTACCACAACTTTTAAGAAGAAAAAACAAGTCTATGTTCCTGAAACAAAAATGTGGACCAAAATATTCTATCTACAGAAGCTTCTAATCCTCAACATGAAGTAAACCTTGGGGAATTCCCCGGATGTTTACAGAATATATATAAAAGTATGTTACAAACTCAAAACTCAGCATTTTGAAAAGATATCTAAGACTGTTTAAAAAAAAAAAACCCTCTAATATTAAAGGTAGACAACTGCAGGCTGTGAAGTGACCTTCTGTTTTTGGTGGTCACCCCCTGCCATTCCTTAACTGTGTCACTACTTACCACTTTATTAGCAAGTTTTTGTTTTTGTTTTGTTTGTTTGTTTGTTCTAGACAGAGAGACAGTAAGAGAGAGAGAGAAAGAGAGAGAGAATCAATTTTATTTAGTTTCTCATGTGGTTTTCGTTGCTCAAACACTTCGTTGTGTACGTGGTGCTGAGGTTCCAATCAGCATCCTTGCGCAAACCTCGCACAACCACTAAGCCACCGCTCCAAATGCAAAATGGATATGCACCTGTCCCCATGTGAAAGACTTGGGAGGTAGTTTTCAGGAGATATGAGGGAGGCATGAAGAACCCAATTTCCTAAACTGATTACCAATTATCTATGTTTAAAGTAGCCAGTTCATATTTTAACATAATATGACAAAAATGTCTGTTTAACAAGATAATGGGTACAACATCCTTGTATAAAAGCGTCAGTGATAAAAAACCAACAGAAATTTTGAAACATGTGGAACAGAACAAAAACTCTTCATTGGCAAGTCAAGTACAACTCTTTTAAGACGTATTTTTCTACAATAAGACCAAAAGCTGGATGAATGCAAGATGAATTTACCTTGTTTCCCAAAAGAGATGGCAGCATAAACAAATATATGTTTATTTAGGTTTTGGGCAACAAGGTGACAAGATAAATCATACTAAAGTTGTACCTTATACCAATGTGGGGCCAAACTAATTTTAATTTTGTATTACTCTTAGGACTTTTAAGTTTGTCCCACCCCATTTTTTTTTAATTTCTCTTCTTTATTTTTTTAAGAGAGAGAATGAATTTTTATTTAGTTTTTCATGTGATTTTTGTTGCTCCAACACTTTGTTGTGTATGTGATGCTGGGGTTCGAACCCATGTCCTCGCACATGCCAGGCAACCACTGTAACTCCTGAGCCACTTTTTCCCTCTTTTAACTTTTAACTTTCATCTAGAGATGCTCTCTCAGAATCAGAAAGCTTTACCATGCTAATTTTTTAACTTCTTATGATATTTTAAAACATTAAGAAATCTTTTATTTTAAAATTTGATCTCTCTTTAATTGGGGGAAGGTCATTTCTTTCTTCCTAAATATTTTATTTTTCTTCTCACTTTTCATTATTTTGTTCTCCATCTAACCTCTCTGGTTGCCTTTCAAAATTATCTCAAACTCTTAACTTTTCTCTCCATAAATGAATTTAAAGAGTGAAATTTTGTAACTAACCAAAACATAATACAGCAGTTGATTCTGATTTCCCAGCCGACATGACAGAGGCCTCCCTCTCACTTACTGTGAATAACCAAGCTGAATAACCAAGGGAAAATCTTTTATACTGTATTTCCCTGATAGCAGGCACAGGTACCGTTCACCACAACTGCTATTTTAGTAAGAGGATGGTAAAGGCTAAATCCTGAAGAATCTTAATATTCAATAAGAAACTAAACTATGAGTTTTAGTATTCAATGTATTTATCACATTCTAATTATTTGATAATGGAACTTACATAGTATCTTTCTTTTTTAGTGATAGCTAAGTAGAAATTTTTGCTATAGCTCAATACATGGAATGCTCACTAAAATCAATACAAGATGATTAAAACTCAAAATGATTCAAAACATCAGTTTTTATGTTTCAGAACAGCCTCAAAAGCTTGCAGTCTCACCCACATGCTACAAAGCCTCACCTTTCTACTACAGCACCTCAAAGAACCCACCAGAAAAGAAGAGGTTTGTTTTTGCCTGTACTGGCTATTATCCTTGTATTCTTCTGTGATTTGTGATGAATCTAGAAAGCAGATTGTATTTAAAATAACTTACTATTAATTGGACAGGTATTCTGCCTATTAAAAAACTGGGTCTGTAAGTTCTGTTTATTTTCATCACTTTTTTAAAAAATTTTAATAAATGGTGTGAAATTCCACTTTCCCAATGCCTGAAAATCTTACATTTTGGAATGAAACTCTTCATGTAATTTCTCAAGTATTTTGAGGTTTGGTGGTTAGATGAACAACCAGAACACATCCATTTTCAGCTGGTAGGATATGCACATAAATAAAAATATGTTTCTGAATGAAAAACGTTCAAAGGAATACATATTATTGCATATTTTCAGTATGATTATGTAACAAGATTCTACTTTAAAGCTAACTTTCATTTCGATTATCTGTGCAAAAAAAGTCTGGGATGTGTTCTCTGTAGCAATTTTTACTTTTGTTTATTTAGAAGTAAAGGACCAGAAGTTGTTGCTATTTAGAGGCCCTATAAAGACAAAAACATATAACTATATCTAATGATAAATACTTGTGCTTTAAATAGAGCTATATTCTCGCTATAGTTATTTCTTCTTGGTAAACTACCAGTTTAAGATCTTCCTTAATTAAAAAAAATTTCTAAAGAAACATTAAAATAACCTTTAAAATAGCTTTTTAAATTATTTCATAAATTTTTAAACAAACTGGTTGTCAACATTGAGAAACTCTCAACCATGTCATGAAATTAATGTTATGAGAGCCTAGGAAAGCTCAGGTAAGGGAGTGGCAAGGTTTTGTGAAGTTTTTCATCTTCATCCATGTTCCATATTAATAATGTAAGGGTCTGGAGAGTTTGGATAGTCCTAAACATAAAACTAATTTTAAAAAAGCAATCTGGTTTTACTCTCACATTGGTCCCTATTCTGGACCATTAAGAAAGTGATGAGGGACACAAGGAACAGATGCATGATTCTCGGTGCTCATGTGGCTTCATGGTCACTAAGCCTTCCTAAAGCTGAAATGCCACTCACTGCCCCTGTTTGAACTCTACTGTCTTCGAAGTCTGCCTTACTGGATTGCACAGAAACAATAATAGCAGGACTGACTCAACTAAAGAGCTAGATATATTTTACTTTCTTAGACTGTTAACAACTTAACAAAAAGTCACTAATGCAGTGCAAAATAAAATGGTTCATTCCTAGTACCATTAATTAATTAAAAACAGAAAATATATGACTGCAAATTTCTGATGATGAAGAAACCAAGGGTTCCCCCAAAACCCTCAGTTTGTACCAAGGTCATTTGGTACTATTAGCCCATGAGGCAGCAAAGAGAGCTAGGAAGTGCTGAGTCACCAGGACCACATGAAACTTGCAGTGCAGACTCAAAAGTGAGCCTACTTCTCTAGACCTGACACTCTTCCTTCCTTTTTTCACTGGCCTAGCAGAGGTGATGGAATGCTACCAAG
Organism: Aplodontia rufa; assembly: GCA_004027875.1. Classification (NCBI taxonomy): domain Eukaryota; kingdom Metazoa; phylum Chordata; class Mammalia; order Rodentia; family Aplodontiidae; genus Aplodontia; species Aplodontia rufa. The sequence continues at coordinate 96,771 of PVKS010002588.1, read as the reverse complement.
TCCAGGAGAATCATGGCAATAACAACTCTACTTATGAGCTTCAATTCCATGTAAATATCTCTATTAAAACATATTTTTTAATCAGACATACACAGTAGGTTCTTAACATGTTCAAGTTCAATCCCCAGTCTCCAAATAAATAATGTAATACCTGTCAGAATTAAGCAATTATATCTCTAGTTTTTAGTAATAGAATGCAAGACAGTTTCCCTCTCAAATCATCAGTATAATTTTCTTAGTTTATATCCATTTTTATATGAAGTTTATATGCACTTAAATTTGCCAATTAGACCTTAACAAAACAGTCAAATCCAAATGATCCTTGTACAACTTAAATTCTGTGGTATTAGAAAAACTATAAAATACATCAAGTCAAGTCCTGACTCCGTGCCACCAGACAGATGAAGTTGAATAAGTCACTTAAATTCTCTGGAGTCTGTTTCTTTATCTGCAAGTTGGAAATAGTGATTCTCCCCCATTACCCTTTCTGTTGCTATGAGAACAGCACCTCAATAGATCACTGTCATAAGAAATGGGAATGTCATATCCATTACATACTTTTTAAAAAACAAAACTTCAGTCTTACATATTCTATGCATTTCATCAGAAACAGTCAAGAACTTCATGGGGCTGGGGCTGCGGCTCAGCGGTAGTGCTTGCCTTGCGTGCACAAGGACCTGGGTTCGAACCCCAGCACCACATACACAACTAAGTGTCCAAAAACAAAACAGATGAAAAAATAAAGATTGACTCTCTTAAAAAAAAAAAAAGAAAAGAAAAGAGTTTCATAAGATTTGAATGAATGTTTGTGACCTATGTTAGGAGCAATGCAAGATGATAAACCTGTGAACAGTAGCACACAGAACAGATTCAATAGTACCGGGCTATGAAAAGGTAATTGTGTATGAGAAACAGCACAATAATACTTTATTAGGTAAAAAGAAAGTTTGACGTGGCAAAGAATCAGTACCAAATATTTTCCTACAAAATCTAAAGTACCCTATTCAAATTAATTCAACCTTTACTCACTGGCATTCAATTCTAAGACATAGCTCATGTTATACTTCCAGGCACTGAACAAAACATAAAGAGCAAGCATTGCTTATCGCACTATTTTATTCATTATACATTACTCAGTTATACAAATAAGGCTTGTGATCTAGCTGGGATTCATTTACAATTACACAGTTTTTTCTTTGGAAATGTGGAGTCTCCAAACCTCAACAAGTAAGTGGCATTTTAGGCAATCATCTGGTCAGTCCCTTTAACATCCTTGAATACTTAGATGACACAGATGTGACCGAAAAGACTTATACCCTCCCTAATGTGTGTCAAAACAAAATAAAAATTGCTTTTGGCCCTTGACTCTCAGCTACAGATCAGAGTGGTTTTGAGTACATAAATCTTGAGATGAAATGTGGGAATAATTCTAGCACCTGAAGATTGCAAAGTATTCAAGATGACAATGTCTCTCTATTGAAGAGCAAATGTTTATTGAACAGTTCCTATGCCCATGGTGCCCTTGCCTATATCATGCTTATCCAGGCAGATCTCACAGATTCCTCCTGGACTTAATCATTTTATCCAAGAGATTCAGAAAGATGCAAGCTATATGGGAATTTTAACAGGACTTAGTCGAGTACTAGTAATAAAATTTGGCTATTCACCAAGGAGGAGAGGACAAGAAGAGGCAGTTGGTCACTAAATATTTGCGAAGTATAAAACACCTGACTTCAGAGTCATTGCTTATGTTACAAATGAGGAAACTGAGGCTTAAAGGTACGAGGCATAAGGAGGCCAAGCTGCAGCACTTAGTAGAATTAGAAGATGGATTCACATTTCAAAGCTACTCTGAGCTAATCAATAATATTCAAAGACTAAGAAATAATAATGTGTTTTCTATTTCTGGGACCCACATAGACCCTCAAACTCTTAATTTATATTTTCACTCAAACTTTAATTCTAGGTGCCAGTAACAGTACTTTCCACAGGAACACTGTGTATATGTGCGGTTCATGAGCTTGTTCATGGTTTACCCTACAGACATGAACGCCCTGCTCCATCATTTTTAACAACATCCATATGAAGTTGATGCCAACCCACAATCAACAGAAGACGTCTTAACTGTTACATTAACTGGATGATCAGATCTTGTCTCGGAAATGGAGTCCATGTACGTGAGGTGAGTGCCCAGCAAGAGGACTGCGAGCTTGTGAAAGGGAGCAAGACAGTCCCATGCAAGCCACAATCAAATTCTCCACTGTGCTCTACATACCCATGACCTAAAATAAAATCCTTTTTTACCTCTACCAATAGTGGCCAAGAAAGCACATGTAATTCACAGTAATTTATGATTTTGGATTTTAGTTCATGTAAAAATGGGAAAAATTTTAAGGACCTTACATTTCTTCAAATCACATTAGGGTAGCAATCAATCTATACCTGCCAGAATCCATTTACTGGAATTACTAAGCAAATAACTATGAAAAGGAGATGGAGGCAGAAATCAAGGTTGGGAGGGAAAACAGAAAGAGAATCAATTTTATATACTAATATTGCTGTCAAAAAAAAAAAAAAAAGGCACCAAAGCTTTCTTCATTCAAGTAGTTGGTTTTGTTCCCTGAGTGCTCCCCTTACATATCTAAGTGCAGTGAGTACATTCCCAACTCCTCCTGCCAAGTTAAAATGAAAACGTTCTCAGTCTAGAAATGATTGAGGTGGTTTTCTTTAATCAAATTAGAGCAGCCAAATGTTCCTTTCAAAGGTAACTGTCTACTCTGCAGCTGTATGCAAACTACCACATCAAATGTGAAGGGAAAAATAGCGATAGAATGTGTCCTTACAGTACTGTGCTAGCTGAGAGATGGAGAAACAAAAGCATCAGTACAGCTAAGAATTACATTCACAGGGAGCTTCCAGAAATATGCTGACTTCACAAACTCTGAACAATGTACTGAAACTTCCAGTATATAATTAGCTGTTTTGGGGAGGGGAGAGTATTGGGGGGAAATTCCCCCTTAAAAACAGCTAAGCAGCAATAGATACCTTGAGTCATTTACCCTAGCGACCGATGCTTCAATGAGAAACATTAAAAGACTGGCTGAGACTTCACAGAAAAAGAAATCTCATAGACCTTGCTTTTTCACTTCCTGTCTCCAAAAAACACCACAGTGAGTAAACTTGAGTGTCCAACAAGCTTCAATTAAGTTTGGAATGATTCATTTGCAAGCAGAATTTATTCTTTTAAATCATCAGACATGGGAAATTCATGCAAAGAATTAATTTATAGGGGGCTTACATTTCCAGTTTGTTTCCCTTAAGAAAAATCAGTTGGCTAACATTCCCAATATGATGTCAAATTAGCTTCTGCATGTTAGTTCATACCAGCTGTTGGCTTCAGAGACAGTACATTAACTGTATGAAAGCATATCACAATGAATTTAGATAGCCAGGTGCAACCGGAATGAAAAGAATGCGAATGTTCTTTCTACATTTGTAGCCCCTTTCAAGAAGATTCTCCGGTTCCTCAAAACTAAAAAACTTGGAATAAACAGGGCAAAACTGTATCTCATATGATCTCCATTTCTGCAGACCAGATGTTCTCAACCTTTATTTTTTTCCTGAAGAAATTTGCAAACTACTTCCTTTGTTCACACTTCTTTTGACACCCAAATTAAAGGACTGCCACATAAAGAAAACTTTTTTTTTTTTAAAGACAGAGTGAGAGAGAGAGAGACAGAGAGAGAGAGAGAGAGAGAGAGAGAGAGAGAATCACTTTTATTTACTTATTTCACCTGGACTCTGTTTCTCTGACACTTAGCTGTGTATGTGGTGTTGGGGTTTGAACCCAGGTCCTCATGCTTGACAGGCAAGCGCTCCAACATCTGAGCCACCGCTCCAGCCCTAAAGAAAGCTTCTTGCAGGTAGTAAGCAATTCACACCCCGAAAGCAAACTGAATTGCACAATAGCAGACTCATCAAAAATATTTATCTCCAGTCTTTCTAAGATACCAATGAAATAAAAGAAATAAACTCATAATTACAGAAAAGTATCACCAAAATAAAAAAATAAAGTAAATTCTCTGGACAAATGAAAACATCAGCAAGTTGATGGAAGTCACCAGACAGTAGTCTCCAAAGGGGAGAACACAGGATCAGACGCATTCCGAAAATACCTTCTTATAGGAATTTTTTATCCTTTCATTTCAAAATCATTATTTTTGCTCATCTTAATATATCTGTATGTGTATGCAATTCTTTATAAATCATGAGTATCAGCAGCATACTCAAATATTTTACTAAAAGGAGGTCCAAAGTCCTAGAACAAGCTGTGGAGGAAGTAGGAGCTGCAACAGGAAAGAGGAGGATGTGGTGCAGCCTACGCAGGGAATCAACTGTAGGTCTGATACAGGATACCTGAGCTGTCCACATCTCCACTGCCAACCTCACACCCAGAGCCTTAAAGTAAAACCTTTCTTGTTATGGCATTTGGAGGTTCTACATCCTGACAGCTCAATCTCCCATTCACCCAAAAGCAAAGCCTAGGAAGTCTACTCCCACCCCAAGTCCCTTACTCCAAATAAGTCGCCCAGAAATCTCACTCAGATGTGAGAGGTGGCAGAGAGGAAAAGGTTCTACACAACAGCCATGCTAGCTACGCGTTCTTTATAGAAACTAATAAATGGGCAAGGCAGGAAGAAGCAAGAGGCTCAAGACTCCTCACCTACAACTACAGTCTTGGTGAATATATGAAACAACTGCTCTCAGATATTAGATGACAGGCAGCTAAGGACTGCAATCCCTGAGAGAGGGAAAACAAATTAGCTGAGTCCCAGACTGCCCCAGCTTTCTGCTTGAAGGCAATTTCTAGAACCCAGGCATGGGGAGGAGGAACTCAAACAGAGGTCCACAGTCTCACTGAGTTGAGTAGATGGAGATCAGATTTGAAAAGAGGAGGAAGCCAAAACGGTCAAAAATTTGAGAGAGAGAATACTAAAAACAAAAGCTTTCCATAATAAAAGCTTCAGAAATCTACATGGAATCTATTAAGATCTGGGCTGAATGTAAAACTGTGCATGTGGAATCATATAAAGCCAGGCAAAGAACAATTTCTGAAGCAAAATCACTAAGGAATTCTAAGTTTACCATTTCTTAAGAGTTCATACAGAATTTTTCAAATTCTTCCCAAAGAGGACAGACCACTAAAGACTAATGTTAGTGAGGCCAAGCTAGTCTCAAAGTAGAGGGGATAGTATATCTCTTCCTCAACAACAATAAACTAAAAATAAGCCTTGGATACCACAAGTAACTTTAGTGCCTATCAGAACAAAATCCAACACTCTCTAAAAGAGTAGATTAAGGGGCTGGAGCAGTGGCTCGGCAGTTATGGCGCTTGCCTGGCATGCTCAAGTACATGGGTTCAAACCCCAGCACCCACGTACACAACTGTCAGAGCAATGAAGGCCATGTGAAAAACTCAATAAAAATTGATTCTTTCTGCCTCTGTCTCTCTCTCTCTCTCACTGTCCTTCTCTCTTTAAAAAAAAATAGATTAAAATTCAGCAATTAACAACATAGAATTTACAATGTTTGGCACTCAATAAAAAATTATATATCTATCCAGAAGAAAAATCAGTCAATAGTTATAGATTCAGAAATGTCAGAGCTTACAAAACAGCAAGGACATTAAAGTATATTATAAATTTACAAATATGCTCAAGGACTGAAAGGAAACCATGAACAGAATGAGAAGAAAAATAAGGAATATAAAAAAAAAACAAATAGAACAAGTAACAAGACAGACCATATGCTAGACCAAAGCAAAAAATTACTAAAATTAAAAAGGACTAAAATCATATAGAATTGTTCTCTTATTACAACAGAATTTAATTAGACAGGCATTTTAAAAATTTCCTATGTGTTTAGAAACTTAAAAATTCACAGGTCAAAGAATAAGTTAAAAAGGCTTAAAAGATCTATTGACTAGAAATGGAACCACAACATATTCAAAATTTGTGGGAAGCAAATAAAAACCATAAATGTTTGAAGATTTACACTTCTAATTTAAGAAGTTGAAATAAAATCAAATCAAACCCAAAGACATTAAAATAAAAGTAAATGTTGATGGAAGAGACAACAAACACTAGAGGAAATTAATGAAACCAAAAACTAATGTTTTAACAGCAATAAAATTCATAAATCTCCACCTGTATTATCAAAGAAAAAAAGAAGAAACATACAAACTACCCCTATATCAAGAGAGGACTACAGACGTGAAAAAGATGAGAATAAAGATGACGACTTTGTATCAGTAGACTATAAACCTAAATGAAATACACAGTACACTTGAGAAATACAAATTATAAAATGTGACTCATCATATAGGGACCTATATCCATTAAAGAAATAAAATTCATCATTAGAAACCTTCTCATAAAGAATATCAAATGACTTCATTGGTAAACTCTATTAAATATCTAAGAAAGAAATAATAATAACCCTCCACAAAACTTTCAGAAAACAAAGAAAGTAGAGAAATACTTCTCTACTCATTGGAGTCCAGCATTACCTCAAAGTCAAAATGTAAGACATTATGACCAAGATCCTTCACCTACATACATGCAAAAATGCTCTGCAAAATTTTAGCAATATATGTAATTAGGTTACACCTTAACCAAGTGAGCTTGGTTTAACTTTCAAAATTCTAGAAAGACTCAATTCGCTGTTACAGAAAACATAAGTTGACAAAAATTCAATGCTCAATCATGATAAAACTTTTAGCAAACTAGGCATATGAATGAAGGAACCTGATCAACACGAAGGGCTTCTAGAAAAACCTCTACTCTTCAGGGCAAAGACTGAATGATTTCTCATTACTGGAAACAAGGTAAGAATATCTGCTCTTGCACTTTTATTCAACTCTGTGCAAAAGAGGGAGAAAAATAAATAAGACATACATATGCTAGGAAAATAGGACAAGTATTCAGTTTTGGGTGATGTGATTATGCAGGTGAAACTACTAAGAAATTAAAAAAAAACTTACCAGACTAATAAATGAATTTTTCAGATCACAAGATACAAGATTAATATACAAAAATAATTATATATTGCTATATAGTAGCAATGGATACTTGGAAATTGAAATTAAAAAGAAAAACTAGTTCCATTTACAAGAGCACCCCAAAAGGTGACATGCACAGGGATACTTTTAACAAATACAAAAACAAGACCTTTATACTAAAAGCTACCAAACACGTATGAAATTAAAGACCTAAATACATACCACATTCACCATTGGAAGTTGCAACAGTGTCAAAATCAACACTTCCCAATCAAAATCACAGGAGACTTTTTGTACTAATTTACAAGTTGATTCTAAAATTCATAGGGAAACACAAAGAAAGAGAAGATTCAACAATTTTGAAAAAGAAGAATAAAGTGGAATAACTTACATGACACTTGATTTCAAGGCCTACAATAAAACTGTATTAATCAAAATGTCATGACATGACAAAAGGACAGATACACAGATCAACAGAACAGAACAGTGTCCAAAAATAGACACAGTCAACAAATTTTTGACAAATCTACCAAGGTAATTCAAAATGAGGAAAGCACAGTCTTTTCAACAAAATGGTGAGGGAACAGCTCAATATCCATACAGGAAAAATGAACCTCAACTCTTAACCCAGGACATGCAAAGAATTAACTTGAGTATTTCACACTCCAAAAATAAAAGCAAAAACTCTAAAATTCCATAAGGAAATAGGAGAAAGTCAAGTTGCCCTTGGGGTAAACAAAAGTCTCTTATGATACAAAAAAGCACAAACTAAGTAATATTTTCACCAAATTGAAATCTCTTTGAGACATGCTACTAACAGAAATGAAAACACAAGCCAAAGACCTGGAGAAAATATTTATAATACACAAAACTGGTAAGACTGCTCCAGAATATATAAAGAACTCTTATAATACAGTACCTTGGTTATTAAAAATGATTAAAATAATATTTAGATAAGTACTTCCCAAATGAAGGTACTAGAATGGCTAATGAAAAAGTATTCACAAGTTTAATCAGGTAAATGCAAGTTGAAACCATGTGGGATAAAGTTTACAAATTAAAACAACACAATGCCAAGTGTTGAAGAAAGGATGAAAATAAAACGGAACTGCCAGTGGAAATGGTATTACCAGTTTGGAAAAACATTTGCTACAGCATTCAGCAACCCACTTTTAAGTATTTACTTTAGATATGAAAGGATATGTCATAGCAATGCAAAGACTCATACGTGAATATTCATAGCAGCTTTATTTATAATAGTCCCAAACTAGAAACAACACAAATGACCATCAATGATGAAGGAATAATCAAACTATGGCAAATCCATATGATGAGAAAGAGTGAACTACTTATATGGTCAACAACATGAATGAATGTCAAAAATATTATCTGTAAAAGCCAGAATAAAACACAACACTGCTAGATACTGTGTATATGAAACTCCAGAAAGTATAAATCTAAAGGATTATGACAGAGAGATTAAGTTGCTAAGAGTCCAGGTAGCAGGAGGCAACTGACCACAAAGGGTCCTGAAGGACTTGTTGGGGTAATGGGTGTATTTTACATTTACCAAAACTCATAAAACACACACAGTTAAAATGAATGCATTGTACTGGCTACAAATTGTACTTCAACAAACTAGAGGAAATACTACATAAAACCAGGATAAGATGCTTAAAAACACGGGGTGGGGAGCAACAACATAACAGATGCCTTGAAATTAAAAATAACTGCCAAAAGAGTAAATTCTACAGACATGTGGAAAATAATAGAGAAATTTCTTTAGTACACAAAGCAAAAAGTCAAATAAAATTATCAGAAAATAGAGGAAAGGAATAAGAGATAGAATTCCAACCCATAAGATGGAACTTTAAGAAACACAGCAATGTGAACCTGAAAGACTGAGTATCTGACTAACCGGAGAACCTCAGAAAGAACAGAACAGAGAGGAAGAAGTTATTTTAAAAAATAAAATGAAGGGGGCTGGAGTGGTGGCTTGGAGGTTATGGTGCCTGCCTTGCATGCACCAGTACGTGGGTTCAAACCTCAGCACCACGTACACAACGAAGTGTCAGAGCAACGATGGCCACATGAAAAACTAAATGAAATTGCTTCTCTCTTTCTCTCTCTCTGTCCCTCTCTCTTTAAAAAGAAAAATAAAAAATAAAATGAAATGAAAAGCAATCTGCACTTACAAATATTCCATAGAATGCCCAACAAAGTGAACAAAACAAAATAATACACCATATATAGACATAATATTTCAGAAGAACGCAGGCAAGATAAAAGACAAGAGAACAAGAAAAAATAAAAAGGCAATTATAAACTCCAGGAAAAACAACATAGCACAAGAAAATCATGGCATGAATAAGAAGTACACTAAAATAGGGCATGATTTTAAACAACTAATGTAGAATAAGAAAAGAAAGCATCTATGTTTAAGAAAGCAGGACTCCATAAACCTCATATACTTCGCTGTTATTGGATCTGCCAGGAAGGGAATGTAAAGACCAACTATTTGACCCAGCGCTGAACCTGTTTACTAGTATTCAGTTTCCAAGAGTCAACTTTTAGACAAAGCAAGGAAGGTTCTGTTGTGGTTGCAGAACAGAATGCAAATATTTAACAGCTGTATCAAACGAGCTAACAGGCATTGTGAAGTTAAAGGAACAACAAGGGTAGAGGAAAGGTTAGGAAGATAGAATATGCTCCTTAGAAAGAATCAGGAAATACTATTCAAGGAAAGAGCATAAAACGGATGTTTAGGGATGCTTTTAAAATTATTATAGAATGTAAAAATATCAAAAAAGCACAAGGTGAAGGAAATGAATAATGAGCTAAATCCTCTGAAATTTAGATATCAAGAAATATAAGATAGCACATTATCCAGATTTATGGAGGTAACTACCAGCAGGACTAAAAACAGAGTTAAAAGAAGCTGAGTCCTGGAAGTAGGGGTGGTTAGGTCACTGGCTTTTCTTTTCTTTTTTTTATCATTAGTTCATTTGTACTAATCAACAAGAATTAATGTCACGAGTACCAAAAAAACAACAAACAAAAAAAACCAAGAAACAACTTGAGAGTGGTAGTGGTGCATATTCTCGAGCATTCCTTCCATTAAGATACGGTGTGTGTACCCTTCCTTTTAATCTATGGGGCTTTGAATTTACTTATAACCAACAAAATGTGATAAAAGTTGCATGGCTTGTTTCCAAGATACTGGCTTTCGGAGGCATGAGCTACCATGGAAATCCAACTATCTGGAAGTTTTAATGCTGAAAGGAAGCCCAGGCTAGGTGTACATGCTGTCATTGAGAGCACCAGCTCACGTCCTGGCCTCCATCTACAACCACGAGATGAGAAATTGAAAACACTTCTAGATGAATCACATTCTCAGCTGTTGAGTCATATCCAGCTATGTTCCAGACATATTGGAGAGAGAGACGCCATTCTCACTGTGCGCTGTCTGAATTCCCCACCTACTACACCCAAGAACAGAAGAAAATAATTGTTTTAAGCCTCTAAATTTTGTGGTAACTTATTGTATAGCAATATTCAGCAGAATAGTTACTTCAACCAAAAAAAGTAACTAAATAAAAAACTGTGAACAACTCCCCTTCCCTACAAATGTAGTACTGCAACATAACTGACAATTGACTCGGAACACCACGCATTTTTTCTTTTCGAGTCTACCTTCCTCCCCTCCCTTCCTTCCTTCTTTAAAAAAAAAAAAAAAAAAAATATATATATATATATATATATATATAGGCTGGAGTGGTGGCTCGGCAGTTACCGAGCTTGCCTGGTACGTGCAAGTACGAGGGTTCAAACCCCTGCACCTACTTACACAACTAAGTGTTGGAGTGACGGAGGCCACATGAAAAACTAAATAAAATCGATTCTCCTTCTTCTCTCTCTTTCTCTGTGACCCTTGGAATGTTGGAAAGGCGGGACAAAATAGGAGTGAGTCAAAATTCAGTTCACTACATAATTATTTAAAGCACTCTAAATGTGTGAACAGAAAAATGTCTGCTAAATTTGGGTGTTAATTTACATTTTAATTATAAATAAAATTACCATAAAACGAGCAATCATCAGGTCACAGTTCAACTATTTACTCAGTTGACTACTTTACTCAATAGATATTTATCCAACTCTGTTTTCCAGGCACTGTTCGAGATACTAGAAATACAGCACTGAATAAAACAGATAAAAAGGCCTGCCTGCATGGAGATTTTATTCTAATTGTAATCAGACATTCCACATGAATTCTTGAAAATAAAGTCCCCAAGAAAAAACAATCAGAAAACTATATACCATTTATTATCACGGCATTCTAAGAATCATGGCTCTGAATTTATTCCCTCAATAAACTCTAGCTACAGGGCCTTCTAAACAGTCCTACTTTCAGATCACCAGGTTTCCAAAGTTGAAGTCTCCCAGGAAACTTCAGATCTACTTGCTATCCCAGATTCTTCCACTTCTACTTGGCTCAACTTCTCCCACTTCATGCCCTTCTTTCCGTGAGTGTGCTGTCCTTTCTGACACATGGACGTATCCTAGACCAGTCTCTATTTGCCCAATGATAGGTTCACCTCTTTATTTCATCATCTGAAGTGGGAAAACAACCCCAAACCAACCAAAAACCCATATTTATATTTTTTATAAACAATGTTTCTCTTGACTCATCTCAAAAGCCAGTGTTTCTAGGACTGGAAATGGTACCACTGATTCAACCACACACTCACGGTTCTCCTGAGATCAAGCCCATCCCTCTGTTAGCCAAGATTTGAGAAGGAGAAAGTAGTACCTCTGAAAAAGGTTTTACCCCTTGCAAAACTAGCTGGTATATCTGAGAACCCAGCCAGCATCGGCTCTAGTAGAAAAATCTAAGAGTTAATTAAATAATCACTAATTAAATCGCAGAGGCTTAACATAATTTGTAATGACTATCAGGATACCACAACTTTTCTGTTGTGCCTTTTTTTTGTTTGTTTGTTTGTTTTTGTTTCTGGTATTGGAGATTAAACCCAGGGACACTTTACAACTGAGCTATATCCCAGCCCTTTTTTTTTCTTATTTTTTAAAATTTTGAGGCAGGAGATGGAGCAGTGGCTCAGCAGTTACGGCACTTATCCAGCACCCACATACACAACTAAGTGTCAGAGCAATGAAAGCCATGTGAAAAGAAAAACTCAATAAAAATTTATTCTCTCCCACCCCACCCCCTCACTGTTCTTCTCTCTTTAAAAAAAAAAATGAGGCAGTTGGTAAGTTACTAAGGCTGGCCTTGAACTTGTGATCCTCCTGCCTTAGCCTCCAGATTCAATGGAATTACAGGTAAACTCTTTGTGTCTAAATGTGTAAAAAAAAAAAAAAAGTGTTATTTTGAAGAACCTGTGATCTCCCAGTTCCCTTAAAGAACTAATTTACATGCACTTCATTCATAATTAGCTCCAGGTCCCTTCTAGCCCCTTCTCCAAATCCATCTCTTGATTTCTCATGGCTGAACAGGAAATACCCTTTTACTTAAGACTTTGTAATAACTTCACTAAATGATTCTACATGGTTGGAAAGTTACTACATCATCTAAAACTCCTAACCTGAAACTACTCATATAATTTCTCAGTTTCCACTAAAATGTTTTTAACTGTATTGGTCAAAGCCAAAGACCTGAAGGTTAAAAATCTGACCTTGAGATGTAGTCTTTTGTTTTTCTTGTTCTGTTGTCAAATAAATGTAAATGTTAATGCTCCCAAACTTACACTTTTATGTCTTCTAAAAATAAAAGCAGTTTAGGAAAATTAAGTGTTTTATTCTAACTATTAGGAATACCTAACATTGAAATTATGAGATCACTTACCAATAAAAGAAAATCAAAGAAAAAGATAGAATTCACTAGATGTTAGTGCTCCTGAAAGAGAACTGATTCCTTCCTCCCGAAAGAAGGAATGTTTAATAATTTAAACATTTTACATTTTAAATGTCATAAAAACAGTTATGGCATAGGAAAAACCTCAGAAGATAAACAAGGAGAAATTCCAATGTATGACATAAAAATGAATAATTGTTTAAGAATTTGAAATTTTTAAAAAAAGGACAGAAAGAACAAAGAATCCAATTTATCTTAGAGTTACTTTGAACAGTGAAATATAAAAGAGATGATCAGGCTCCCATGTGTTCTCAGGAGCATTTGTTCCACAACTCCTCACACAGAGTCCATTAATGAGCAGGATGCAGCACTAAGTAAACCCAACACCAATTTCCAATATCCTGATGAAAGATTTTTATTTTACTATAATTAGTAAAAATTGAATATATAACTTTTTCAGAAATACCTAGCTCTGTTCATACTTTTATATGGGCTTCAGGAAAAGCAAGAACATACTACCCATCAATAATATAGATATTGTTGTATGTCAGTTCCCTCAAGGAAATTATATAAACTCCTTGAGAGGAAGAATTCGCTTTTTGAATAATTCCCTGCATTTGTATATTATTTGACCTTTATATTCCTAAGTTCATCTGATCCTAACAACCCACTAAGGTCCAAGAGTAGGAATAATTCTTTTTTTATTATGGAGAAATGGCAGCCAACAGACATTAGGAATTTACTCAAGATCCCACAGCTAATATGTGGAGTAGTCAAACAGAATCAGTTTCCTGACTCCTAGTCCACCAACAGATACACTTCTTAACATTTTTATTACGAAACACTTTAAACATATACAAATGAAAAGAGACTAGTACAACTACCCTCCACAGCTTCAACAGCAATCAACTCGTAGCCCATTCCTGTGGCATTTCTATCTAGTTTTGAAACAATTCCAGACTTCCTTTTCTTTGTAGACATTTCAATATGTAGGTACTTTTTATGATCACTGTCTTATGTTTAACAAAGAGTTGACTATAACAACTTCTCAAACACCCACTGAAGGCTAGAAATTTTACCTATATTTTCAGACATCTTTATCCATTTTTGACTAAAAAGTTCAATTTTAAATTCCTAAGTGCAAATATATTCATTCTTTCATTCACAAATATTTATTCTGGGCTACAAAATGCCAGGCACCATGCTAAGTGAGATACAGTGAGGAACAACGCAACACCGTTTCTTCTTCCAGAAACTTTGCATTCAATTGTTCTGCACATGTATGTGCATGTGCATTTGCACATACACACCAACCACAAGTGTCTCGAGGAACCAGAATTAGTTCAAGCTGGAGTTAATGGTTATTAGCTAAACCTACTGGTATGTCAAGGTGAAATCCAAATTCATCCCACATATATTATATGGTGGAGATGAACACAGGCTTGAAGGGAATTCAGAATCATCACCTTTTGGAAATTAAGATTTTACCTAATTCTGCTTTAACAGCTTTTCTATTGCAGAAAGTCAAAGAAATTAAAATTAATGAGAAAAGACATATAAAAAATTCAAGCAATTAACTAAAATGTATTTACAGTTTCTTGTATTCCTACATTTAAAAATTTTCAAATCATTTTCAACTTTTACTGAAAATGTACTCACTCCCCAATGTTATTAACATTTTCTTCCCAATATATAAATTCAGTCCAGCTGCAAAGTTAACTATGGGAATTAATTACTGAAACTCTAGAACTCACTTTAATGTAAACTATATAGACTGCAACAAAACAAAAATGAAACTTTATTTTCTTCAGTATTTTTAAATAATTTCCCAGGAAACTCAATAAGTGTAATCTAATACACAGATCTGTTCTTCCTTTTTGTTGGACACTCCTTAATATCAACATTCTTTCATGTAATGGAAAAAACCCACATGGTTCCCTCCTTAATAACCAGACCTCTTTTCTATAATTTCACTCATTAGCTATTTATTCATTTTATTGCCCCTCAATGTATGGTTAAACAGATAAGATCTCAAGACACTGGGGTGTGAAAGGGCAGAGGGTTGGAGAAGGGTAATAACAGAGAAAGGAGGATTGCTATTATAGCAACAGATTTTATATAAGACTTCACATAAAGGGGGCAAACATATGCTAAGTGTCGTAAAGGAGATTCAAGGTTAACAGGGTTGAAAGGAAGCAGAAAAATTATCCAAATGGAGGCACCCAAGAGTGCACTATGATAAGATGGCATGAAACCCTGGCCCTGAAGGATAGGTAGCATTTCCACAGGTGGAAAGAGTGGTGCAGGGAGGGGCATCAGGTGCATGTTTTGAGACCACTCCAAATGAAAATCAGAGTAAGAGGATGGCAAAAAGGACATTTGGGGAACATGGAGGAATTAGCTTGTCTATAGGATACATGTAACAAATACACACAAAAAACACAAGGAAATACCAAAGCCAATGCTAACACTGAAGACAAACATGGCTAGTTAGGAAAAGTTCAAAATATGAATACATATTTGAAGGCTCTAAGTAGATTACATGTGTGTACATAAGAGTTAACATCAAAAATTTCCCAGCATGAGGGTTAACCTGAGATATTTGCTAACTCTACATGCCTATCTTCAAAAGAACAGAGTGCCCAACTGAGGAAGTTATAATTTAATTAATTCTACTTAACTCATTAATTCTTAAGAATTAAGAATTAATTCTTAATTAAGTAGATTAATAAATCTACTTAATTCATTCAGGAAACATATACTGGCCAACCAATAGCTATGGACACCATGACATTTATAGATATAAAAGACACAATCCTTGTTCTCAGATCAGCAAACATAGGCATTAAATTGAAAATAATTTAACATCTCACGGAAGTTCTTGTGGTATGCAATGATGTTCTGTCAGCCTGTCCTCTAGTGCTGGACATAAACATCCGTATGAACTTTAGCTATTGTCAATAAATTTGTATCTATGATGCACTTAATTATGGAATAAAATAGTTGACTAAAAATAAGATAATTTGTTGCATTTATACAACAACTCCTGTATGAACCAAAGGGGGTTAGACTAGGTTAAATCTAAGACATGTTCCCATTAAAAAATTCTTATACTGTGATTCTAATTCTACTGAACTAAAACCTTTAGGATGGCCAGACAATAGGAATAAACACTTAAAATGGATACTTTGATCACAAAACTAGTAGTTGTCAAAAAAAATTTAGACAAACTATAACAGGCAAAAGATGGATCAAGAATGTTTTCTGGGCTGGTGGTATACCTCAGTAGTAGAGCACTTGCCTAGCATGCACTAGGGCCTGGGTTCAATCGCCAGTACCCCAGGAAAAGAAATGTTTAATACCTTATCTCAAAGGCACTTCCAGGCTACAAGTGTACACTTGCACAGATTTCTGCCACACCATGTCTTAGTGCCCTTCACTTCTCAGGTGACAACAGCTTCACGTGCAGCTGGTAAAATAAAACCAGGTTTAGCAGCAAACTGGAAATATTCAAAACAAATGCCCAGTAGCTCTTATTAAAAATCCTTTCCGATTGCTGGCCTGCCTGATCCACAGACTTAGCATCTGTGGATCACTGCTCAAAAGGTGCCCTTAGAGAAGTGCTTGTTATCAACCACAGTGCCCATTTTCTATGCTGCCTCCTGGATATTGGGCAGAGCCCAAGATTAAACACACTCCTTTCTCCTGTTACCAATTCGCCTGGACCCAGATTTCACCTCTGCTGTATTTTCTGCTACATTAGGAAGCTCACCGTTTACTTCCTATGAAGACAGACGTGCTCATCTGAACCTCACGGGAAACCGCAATAGTGCAATTAGTTCCACAGAAAGCATGGGGAACACATTTACTTACGTAACTGGAGAGTGTAATGCTGTCTAATTTTCAAGTATTATGATGCTCATTTCATTGAAAGGAATGGATAGTGCCACTTTATGTAATATTCATCCATTACACAGGTACACAGCATTTCAATTTTTCCTGTTCTTTTTTGTCTAAAATGAATAAGATAACTGAACTATTTAATTACATTATTACATAACTATAGTTAAATGATCATTAATTGTAACCCAAATTCTTGTTTTTAAGTAGCGCTTCAATCCTCTAGTATCACCGCCTCCCCGCCCCCCACCCCCGCTTTCTTTTGGTACTGGGAATTGAACCCATGGATGGTTTATCACTAAACAACAACCCCAGTCCTTTTTATTTTCTTGCTAAGCTGCTGAGGATCTCACTGAATGGGTGAGGCTGGCCTCAAACTTGTGATTCTATCTCAGCCTCAGTCACTGGGATTATATGTGTGCACCACAGTCCCCCCAGCTCCAAATTTTCTAAAAGCAGAAATTAATGGAATAATCATCATACTTTTAAACAGATATACTTCAGTATCCCATCATACTACAGAATTCAGGAATTTTCTGAACTACTATGTCATTTATTCCTGGCAAACTACCACCTTTATCTTCATATAATTCATTTTCTCCAAACTAAATATGCACTCGTTTGATTTACTTTCTTCCATCAAACACACAAAAATGTTTAATTACTACTTAGATTTAAGAACATAAGTTAATGACTTTACAAGGGCATGACAGATGAGCTGCTTGACCTCTGGGCTTTAAGTGTCCTGTCTATAAGATAAAAGGCCTAAAACATTACAAAGGGTCTTCTTAACCTTAATATCTATTATTTTACACTATAGCATAGGAATGGTTTGTTTCTCTCTTCAAACAAATTCCTAAGGAGATCATTAATACCAAAGCATATTTTTTCAACAACAGAACGATGGTTAACGAGTCTAATTCCATACTGACTCATCCAAGTCTTAAACTAGGAAAGTGTCCCCAAAGGTATTCAAGATTATATAGGTTTCCCTTTGATAGACTATTTTCTCCTTGATTCCACTAAGAAATTCTAATAATTCCATGATGTTAATAGTTACATTAAAAAGGATACAACTGCTAAGTAAAATATTAAGCCTTATCAAATTCTTCTGAAGAAACAAGGCACGAGTAGAACTCCATTCACCGTGAAAATGTTCATTTATTAAACAACCTTGATAAATGGAAAACTTTGCAAGGAACTCAGAGAATGAAGGAACATACTTTTAACATTAGAATTTGAAGGGACATTTAAACTGATTTTTTCTGCAGTCACCAAAACAATCCCTAATAAAAGGTTTGTTTACCCACAAAATAACATTTCCATTCATAAGGATTCCTAGGAACTAACCCAACCAAAGACCTGGCTTTACACTGTATCAAATAATATGTCATACTTCTACCCTGTTGAATGATTACATTTTCCAAAAGAAAACCATGGTCTCTACTCTCTCTTTATCCTATATAGTACAGATATCTTTAAAACAAGAAAGTTTGAAAAATTCCCTTCAATAGTCATTGTGCTGCATAGCTTTTCCTGGTTTTTTTTTGTTTGTTTTTGTTTTTTTTTTAAAGTAGTAACTATTCTAAGAAAGACAATTTAACATATTTAGACATTTAAATATCACACATTTATCCACTGATATGCAATAACCTTTAATAATTTAGACATTTAAATATCACACATTTATCCACTGATATGCAATAACCTTTAATATATTTAGACATTTAAATATCACACATTTATCCACTGATATGCAATAACCTTTAATATATTTAGACATTTAAATATCACACATTTATCCACTGATATGCAATAACCTTTAGTTTCTAGAGCCAATACTTGAATTTGAATCACTTTTACAGCTTCACTAATAAACTTAATATCTTGGGACAACACAGGTAGCATTTAACTGTATCTCACTTTTGGCACATGGTACTATCATGTATCCATTTTAGGAAGAACATTTTATGCCTTCAAACAAGGGGAACTTGAGGGCAGCCAGATTTACCCATGTATCTTTCCAGCACACAAACCAATGGTTTTAATTTTTTTTATTTTTATTTTTTTTTAGAGAGACAACAGTGAGAGGAGGGGGGAGGGAGGGGAGGGAGGGAGAGAGAGGGGAATGAGAGAGAGAGAGAAGCAATTTTTATGGAGTTTTTCACATGGCTTTTGTTGCTTTGACACTTAGTTGTGTATATGGGTGCCGGGGTTTGAACTGTGTACTTGCGCATGTCGGACAAGTGCAGTAACTGCTGAGCCACCGCTCCAGCCCCAAATTCATGGTTTGTGAAGAGGAGGTCCTTCCTAAGCATTTGTTGAATACATGGAGCTCAAATGCTCATTAGTTATACATCACTGCCTCTTTATATAAATTGATTTGCATATCTCTAGGTGGAAATTTAATATTAAAAAAATTTGATTATGATTAGGATGTTGGATTAACTTGCCTACTCAATCAGCAGACTTCTGTTAACTAAATGTTATAGTCTGGATAAGAGGTGTCCCCCAAAAGCTTATTTGAGACAATCCAGGAAGCCTGAGGTGAAATGATTGGGTTATGGGAGCCTTGATTCAATCAGCAAGTTAATGTCTTAGGGATTAACTAGTAACTCTAGGCTAGAGGAGGTGAGTCACTGGGGACATGTCTTTGGGGAATATATTTTGTATCTGTGTGGAGTTTCTCTATCTGCTCCACAGAGGAGGCCAAATACATGTCTTCCGCCATGATGTTCTGCCTCCTCTCAAGCTCCAAGGAATAGAGCCGGCCTTCTATGGACTAAGATCTCTTTTTTATATTTTATTTTGAGACAAGGTGTCACTAAGTTGCTTCAGGCCTCCCTAAATTGCTGAGACTAGCTTTGAACTCACAATCCTCCTGTCTCAGGCTCCACAGAGTCACTGGGATTACAGGAATATGCCACTGCATCCAGATAAGACAAGTGATTTAAAAAAAAAAGAAAGAAAAAAGCTCTTCCTTTCCCTTATAAGGTAAGTTCTACAAGTGTAGAGGCTGCTTCTGACCTGCTCACAGCTGTATCCCCAGCCTCTATAAGTGTCTGGCACATAGTAGGTCCTAAGTATATATATGGTGAATAAACAAGAGTGCTGACAAAAACATGCTATTGTTTTATCTCTATGCTTTAGTTCAGGATGAAAAAACAACTCATTTGTGGAGTGCGGAGGCTCCAATATAGGTTCAGATTCAAGTATGATTCTGACAAAGGCTCCAGAATTAGGGACTACCAGTTGTAAAACATGAGCAAATTTATATCTCACACACTGTTTGGCTGATCAAGCCTGGGCCTGGGAGACATCAAACACAGGTAAGCAAGAATTTCAAGTCATTACCCCTGTGCGTGCAAGCAGCACCAGGGCCAGGAGTAACAAGTCAGCTTTTATGACAAATCCTTCAAAATTAAATCTTAAAACTTTTGAAAAAAACTAATATGTTTATTGTATTCCTTCAAGCTTAGAGGCTAAACTATCTGTGGGAAGGTCCTATAATCATGATCAATTACTTGTGACTTGAAGGCACTTGAAAAATTTTAGAAAACATTTGAAAAACCAGGCATAAGGCTATAAAATTTATCCGAGGACAACAACGTATCAAAGGTTTGGAGGCCAACTTTGATACTCTCCCTGGGAAGGAGGACTGTTCTTGATTTTCTGACCCTGCCTGAAAAACTATTAGCAACCTATAAAATTCAGAATTCCTAGTCTGGCCACGCAAGTCACGGGGGGCAGTGGCTACCCCAAGGCAGAGGCAGAAGAAACAGGAAGGAAACAAAAAGGAAATGGAGATCCGCAGCTCGTGAGGATGACCTCATCAATAATTTCAAGTGTCGCTGATTTCATGGCTTATGACTGACAGCCTTTTCTGACAAGCTTCATGCTAAGTAATTTCTTGGATCCAAAGTCTGTAAAGTCTGTGTTTGAATATGATTTGCTCTTAAAAAAAAAAAAAGTTGGGTGAGGCCTTCCTGGGAACCTGTTTAAGGGTAAAGCTCCCATTAACCTGCTGGAATACAAATGCTCAAATATTTAAGATACTATGCAATTTACAAAGTGTTTTCACATACATTATGCCACTTTATCTTCACAAAGAGGACCAAGTGATCATTATCACTTAACAGGTAAACACGACTTTAGAAAACTATGCTTTTGCCTTCACTTCATATATATATCTTTCTGAAATTCAGTTTCGAACCCAAGTCATGGGTCAGTCAGAACTCTATAAAGAAACACCACACTCAAGAGAAGAAATAAGAATAGGATGGATCAGTTAAAATCGTCGAGCACAATTCAAAAGCAGCCTTACTCTGTTGAAAGAATAAATTGTGCTTTGTAAATGGTAGTAATATTCAGGGATGCCTCTATAACAGCTCTTCATTGTATGGACATTATTTGTAGATATGATAATCAACCTAAATTGGACACACCATAGATAACAGAGAAAAATAAGGCAAGAACTTTGGTCTTAAAATTTTAGCAGCGGAATTCATCCTTTGGAGAGCTCCAGTGATTCCTTTAGGAACTAAACATCCCCTCCCTCTCTCCCTCCAACAGCACATAAGACCCCCCCCCCCCAGGGTTTTTGTTGTTTTTCAACAAGCACACACAAAAAACGTAATTTGTTGCCTTTGTAATGATTCCATCTTCCTAAACACTTCTTCTCCCAGTCTTAATATCTTTTGCTCCCCACCACTTGACTAGCTAAAGTAGAGGTATAATGGGATCCTATGTCTACTGCCCTTTGCTACCTTATTTATGCATTTATGATTCTTGGCTGTTTTCTCTCCTGAGCTTCACTGTGTGGGGAACAAAGCACCATACAAATCACCCAGCCCAGGATAAGAGAAGACAAGTGAAAACCTCCCAGGAAGGTTCTGTAGACACTTGGTCTCCCTGAGTCTACACAGGGCTTGGTATTTCAAAGGTCAGTTTTGGGTCTCTCTATTCTGATGACTAGTGTTAAACTGCCTTTTTACAAGAATATTAAGCTGTGCTTACTGACATAATTTCATCTACAGGGCACACATGAGGCTGGCAGTCGCTGATCAGAATCCCTACATGAATAAGTAGACAGGAAGAAGATCCCAAGATCTCCCTTCTCCTACACGCTAAAGAGCTGAGAAAGGCACAATCACACCCCAATTTGAAGAAGTTTCTGTGCACTGTTTTTTACTTCAAGCTACATAGCTATGCATCCGTTTTTAAAACAAAGGGATGAGACAACCAAACAATGGGGAAATTCCAGGATCACTAAGAAAACACCATTATCCTAAGTCCACACACTTTCTAACACTGGTTACTACTCACAGGAGAGACTGTCAACAGCTGTCTTCCCACCCACTCCCACAACTGTCCAGGGTAAGCAAAGGCAAAACATTTAAAATTAAACGTGCCACATCATGGACTCACATCTAACCCTTGGGAAAGGGAGTCTAAGGACAGCCAGTCTGGAGATAAGAAGTCATATAGACAAAAGGGCAACAGTTTCTGAAAGACATTTTTAAAAACGATTCTGCTTGACACTGGGCATCAGCACTGAAACTCCTTAGATCATCAAAAATTACTCTTGTTATGTTACTTTTTCATTAAAATAAAGAAACTATGAGTGTCACTGCCAAACAAATTCTCGAGTTTCTGCAATTTCTTTAAACCTTATATTAGGCTCCACCCTTAAAAGTTCCAGTCCTAATTATCACTGCAATCTGCTACCTCTCTCACTCATTCTCAACTCAAAAATTCCCCCACGGTAAGGAAAAATATGTGGGGGCTGTGGGGCGTGTTTCGGGTTGGTTGGTTTCACGTCCCTAAAAGGCACCCAACTCCCCCGATCCCCTTTCTGGACAGGCAAGGAGAAAACACTTCGGAGTTGCCCAGCAGCGGAGAAAGCCTTTGCAGGTCTTTTCTGAATGATCTTTCTGCATGCTGGCTGGCAAGGTCACCGGCTCTGGCTCGCGGCTCTGTCGACAAAACTTACACGGTCAGATCGACGGGTGGCGCTGGGCTTCCCCAGCCTCCCCTGCCTATCCCCAGCCCGGCCTCCCCAGAAGCGCGGCCACCGACGACGCGGGCGCGGCGCCCTGCTCACCTGACCACGTTGGGGTGCTCGAAGGTCTCCAGGTGCCTCAGCACCGCCACCTCGCGGATGGTGGAGAGCGGCATGCCCTCCTCGCCCGTCTGCACCCGCACGCGCTTCAGTGCCACGAACCGGCCTCCGTTCTTCAGGTCGCGGGCCTTGAACACCTTCCCATAGGCGCCCTCCCCAATCTCCGCCACGCACTCGTACTGCTGGTCCGCGCGGCTCAGGCCGTCCTTCTCCATGCCGCCTGGACGCCGCCCGGCCCGGCGCCGCTGGGGCTGGCTGGGGTGCGCTCGGTTCGCTAGCCTCCCCCGGGATTCCCGGACCTCGGTTTGGTCGCCCTCGTCCCTGCTGGCCCGGGCGCTCCGACTCTGGGGCTCTCGCGGCCGCGGGGCTGGATGGAGCGACCTCTCCGCTGGCGCAACCCTGGTGCCGCCGCCGCCGCGTAACTCCGCCTGCCGAGTCGCCGGAGGAGCGAGTGGATCCCTCCTCTTCCCTCCCCGAAGCGAAGTTCTCTACACAGACACCAGGGAGATTACATAGTCTCTACCCGAAAGCGTGTCAGTCCACAATATTTGCACCTAAAACAGGAGACGAGAGGACAAGAAAAGTGCAATCAGACATCCCAGGAACCTTCCACGGGTTCCTCTCGACTCCCCTCCTCCTCCTTCACGAAGCCCCCGTCGCTACCCTCCACGAGCTTCGGCCTTCTCCCAAGCTGCCTAATCCTTCCTGGTTTCTCCGAGAAAAGCGAAGTTACTTTTCTTTCGCTGCAGGGCTGGAACCCTCTTCGCGCGGAAAGGTTGCAGGGGCCCCTCGGGGATGAGCGCGCCGCGCGGGACGCAGTGGAACGGGAGGGGGCGTGCCGAGCAGCCCAGAGTGTGCTGGGAGCGCGGGGGGGAGGGAGGCGCCGGGGACGTCAATGTCACGGCTTAATATTTATACCTTTATGATTGTATGCGCGGCTACCCTCCTCTTCTCCTGGGGCCTGGACGTGTAGGGAGGGGGTCCGGGTGCTTTCAGGGGCCATGCACAATGTGGTGTGAATGGACTGTGGGTCCACCCCGTTCGGGGCTGCAGAATGTGGGTGGGGGCTCTCGGGACCCTGTAACCCGATGCTGGGAATGTGCGAGAAGGGGTGGTCAGACATCTGCTCGGAAATTGCTTCCTTTCTTTCTACTTTCAGTTTTTTCTTGAGGAGACATTTAAAAACGATCCACACACGCAAATGGTCTTTTGGGGGTAAAGGAGTCTTGGTGAGAAATGGAATTCTCCGACTCGGAGGACCTCCCTGGTGGAAACCCAGGAAGACAAGCCATGGGGTTGGGGGAGGACTGGGGCTCCTGGGGGTGGGCGAACAAGAGGCCCTGGAAGGGGGGCGTCCCCCACGGGAGCCCGAGGGTGGCAGAAAAGGATGTCCGCCACACTTTCGCTAGTCGTGTCCTTAAAGAATAACTTCAGGAGGAAGACAGTATAACCGTGTCTCAACTTGAAGTTTTCTGAGTTCAACCTGAGCAAAACTCAACCTCCCTGAAAAGGGTGGGGGTTGGGGGTATTAAAGGCTGTGCCTCCTAGAGTGAGAGTGAGGGGGCTGCGCCCTCGGACCAGCACTCTGGATCTCCACTTCCAGGGCAGTCCTGCTGGCTGGAATGAGTGGCTGCTCCATTCCCCCTTGGGCCGAAGCCAGGTCCTGTCTGCAGCTGGGAGCCCCCAGGCCGCAGAGCCCTCTGCACAATAAAGTGCCGGAGTAGGGTACCCTAACTTATCCTCCCCATCAGTTTTTATCCAGGACGTAGGGAACTTCCCTCCCCCACAGTCGCCTCAGCCTCCGCCGGACATTTGCCACGCCAGCAGCGTGTCCGGAATTCCCGGGACACCACGGAATTACCTGCCCCGCAACCGCTGGCCGCTCGCCTTCTGCTAGCGGAATTAAAGAAACAACAAACGGCGCGACCCCCACGGTGTGCGGGCGGAGCGGACAGAGGGGAGGGTAGGGCTTCTCAACACTTACTCTTTTCAAAACTTTCCTTAAAAGCCGAAGAAAGCTCCCCCAGAGGCTGCCCGGGGGTCTGAGCCAGGTCGTGGGCCACACAGGTAGCGGGGGAGCAGCCGGCGGCCGCCCAACCCTCCCCTCCCGCGTCCCCTCCCCCTCCCGCTCGAGTCCAGCCCTGGGCTCGGCCGCGAAGGAAGCGTCGGGGACGTCCCACCCCCGCAGGGAACTGCGCCCGCTGCCCCCGCCCGGCCCCGCACCACCCGCGCAGGCGCTCCCCCCACTCGCCCCCGGACGGTCGGCTTCGGCAGAGAGAAACGGGAGCTGCAATGCCTTTTCCCCCCCTCTCCTCCACTTTTTTTGTTGTTGTTGTTGCTTTCCCACGCTGGCTGAATGTGACTTGACCCCATTTCAAAAAAGTTTGACATAGTGCTTCAACATTTCCGCATTCCTCCGCGACTACAAAGGCTGCAGCCGCCTCCTTCTGCTTTCTGTCTCTGCTCTCTGTCTTCACACTCAATGAAATCCTTCATGTGCCTCTCCCGAAGCCTGCCAAGCACCGCAAGGGTCGCCACCAGCGCAGCAAGAAGAGGCCGCACCGGGGACCGCGACGCCCGCGTGTGCGCACACGCAGATGCGCCCACGCAGAGGCGCCCACGTGCACAAGGGCGCGCTGCGGGACCCTGAGCTGCTTATTGCTGGCGTGCGTTTTAACTTTGATATTTTAAGTAATAAAAATAAACCTGGAAACTAAAGCAAACGTGGGTCCTAGCGGGGCTCAAAGCCTGGGCACTGGACGGCTGCGTGCACTCTTCTGTGCATAACACGCCCGCCAGGGTTGCCAGCAGGAAGCCCGCGTTAACATTTATTTCATGGTGCGGAAGATGGATCCCACACCCACACCTCTACAAGATGCAAAGGGAGTTTCGTCGGTAAACAAACAAGGGTCACGGAAACACATTATCCAGCATGGAGTCCCCAGAGGCAGTGCATTTTAAACTCTAAATGTGGATTATTAGGTGAACGTCCGAGTGGAGTTCAAGTTCCGTTTGGAGAAGCTGGATGAGGAGTACGTGTGGGTGATCGTGCGCACAGATATGTGGGAGCTGGAACAGGATCTTGCTGTGGGGGGTGTCCCTAGTGTGGGATGTCCCCCTACCGCCAGATTAGATAAAACTCCTCTTAGTTCCCCAAACCCGGCAGCTGTGACCGACCCCATCTCAGTTCGTAAAGGGTTAACCAAAATCGATTCCGAGGACAGAGTCCCCCCACCCAACACTCACCCTCACCCACATTCTTGCCTCCGACCCCGGCAATCCCCCAGATGTCCCCTGGGACCCCCCACCCACCCCGCAGCCCACCCGCCGGAGTCCGTAGTTTCTCACCTGAGGGGCCCAGACGGGTCCGGCCTCGGGAGGGGGCTGCGAGTGTCACTCAGACCTCCGCACGTGTCCGCCGCGCGCGGAGCAGGTAACCCGACTGGAGAAGGAGTTACCAGCTCTCTCTCCAGCGAGGGCGAGGGGGTGGGCACAACGACGGAGGGCGGAGGGACCGCGGAGGGCGCCGCCCGCGCCGCTCGCTGGGGGCGGCCGGGGGCCTCGGGGCTGCGGCCGGGGCTGGGGGCCCGAGTTGGGGAGGCGGCGGGGGCGGCCTTGCGGCAGGGGCGGAGGCGGGGACCTGCGGAGCGTACTCTGCCTGAGACCCACCCGGCGGCGGGGCCGGGGGCTCGAGGCGCGGTGGCGAGCAAGTGTGCAAATTAAAGCCTTCCGGAGAGGGGGGAGGCAGCCCAGCCCCGGCCGTGCTCGAAGACTCCCAGCTCCCCAGCACTCTGCGCCGAACCAGGGGGCCAGGAGGGCGGCGGGGAGGGGGGTAAATGAAAATTTCCGGTTTTCACTGCAACTGGAGTGGGGGATCCCGCGACTAAAAAAAGCTGCAAGCGAGGGAGAGGGTGGGATGTATTGTCGGGAGTCTGCGGAGCTGCCACAGCCAGGGTCGTCCAGAGTTGGGGTTTTGACAGGGCGAGGCGGGGGTACCAGCAGTGTGTGATGTGGACGGATGGAAAAAACACGAACAATCAACAATAATTATGAGGAGCCGGTGGGGGTGGTAAATACCAACACTTTCCAAGAAACCGAGAAATTAGACCAAAAAACAACTCTTCTCTGTTAAGAAGAAGAAGAAAAAAAACTTTGGCAGGAAGCCTTGCAGAAAAGAAAATACTAATCTGTCCAAGCACTTTTCACTTTCAGCATGAACTACATTTGTTTTGTTTTCCTTCGCTTCTTTTCGGCCTCACAAAGCCCTATCTTTTCCTTTTGGACAGAGGCTATGGTTTGGAAATTGTCAGGCACTCTTGTGGTTAACGATCTACTTGAAGGGGCTGGCGGGGTCACAATTATTAAGTGGTTAGCAACTGCTGAGGGTTCACTAAGGTATTTCTGAGGCGCTAAAAACACTAAAATTTAGTGTAAATAGCAGAACTGCAAGATAATAGACACGTGTTCTCACACAGAGGAGTGCTTGGTTTAAATGCATTATTGAAATTTTGAAATTTGAAACCTTGTAAAAATGTATATTTTACCTCCTGAGAAGACCTGAATGCAATTATTTCAGGTGAAAATGAGATTTGTGTGTGTGTGTGTGTGTGTGTGTGTGTGTGGGATCTTCAACAATTTCTACAAGGGAGTAAAAGAAACTCAAAATAGCTCTTTTAGGAAATAATTCAGTGTTCTCCAAAATCTGTATCTGTAGAATATTTGAAACCCTTTTTAAAAATCTTAAAGCAAAGCTAAATAAAAGAAAAAAGTATTTTAGTGCTTTGTAGAAAAATAAAAACCCAGCAAAATTCTGTTTGAACTGGAAACATTCTCTATAAATCTTTTGATTTTTATAAATTATAAACTACATTACTAATTTCATTGTAGATCCAATTTTTGCCTTTATAAAATTAATTCTATATTGCAGTGTGAGGTAAAGTTAGAGAAATGAGAATTGATGCATTTCCACTAGCAAAAATTTTGCAATACATTATAATAATTTTTTCATAAATAATAAAAGTAATTATGTCTTTAAGCTAAAGATAATTTGTAAAATACATTTTGTGTTTAAGAGCATATCTTCTAAAGTAAAATTCAGCTTCCAAACAAAATTTGCATTTGTTGTTATAATTTTTACATTATACGTTTAGGAATGCCTTAGAGGTTTTCTTTGTCTAAAATATTGAATGACTGAATTACTAATTGAACTTCAAACTAGAAACAAGTAGAATCCTCCATTCTGATAATTGTTTCCACTTATTAATGCTTTTTAAAACAAGATTTATTTACTAGTAATTGATATGTTTATATATCTAGAAATAATGGCCAAAAATAGTTATAGGAAAAAGCTCATGATGGCAAGAATTTATTTAAGTAAATAATTTGTTTTAAAAACAGTTAAGATGTAAATATCTTTAAAATTAACAGAAGAGTGGGTTTTTTTTGCCTGGTTAGTATTCTTAATTACTGGATTTGACAACAATCATCACTAGATTAGAAATCTCATGATTTAGGTTAGCAGATAATTTAGGCAATGAAAAAAAATGAAATTTTATTAAATTGTATATGTAAAAGCAGGTTTTAATTCTGTCCTTTTTCTGACATTGCTAACGTTTTATGTTAATTTATCATTGTTCTCTCTCCCTGGTTATGGTTCACTTTAAATCCCAGTTGGTAAAAAATGCAGACCCAGGGAAGTTTTACAACCGATTGTATAAAATTGGTAAATATCAAATGGTTTTTGATAACTTCCTCTGTGGATAACAGGTTATCAT
The DNA here is from genome assembly GCA_004027875.1 of Aplodontia rufa. Classification (NCBI taxonomy): domain Eukaryota; kingdom Metazoa; phylum Chordata; class Mammalia; order Rodentia; family Aplodontiidae; genus Aplodontia; species Aplodontia rufa. Next base: position 68,044 of record PVKS010002588.1, on the reverse strand, counting down.
AACAAAATTTTTGCAAAGTTTATGAACTATGAACCAAATTCCAATTCCTTTGTTTAGGAGTCTTCTATGAACAAAAACACAGCATTCAAGAGTAATGTCTGGACCCAGTATTTTCATACCACATATCAGATATTCTACAGTTACAAATTGAAGTCATCTTACAAATGCTTTAAAATTAGAGTTCATGAATTTATCTCTAAATATGATATTGTAGTTTACATCAAGTTTTCTTAGTTTCTCATAACATGTATTTTACATGTGAACGTTTTTACATCAAATATCTGCAAATGTTTGTTTCCCCTTATGTAAAAATTAAAATCAAAGTTCTGGGTTATAATTTTAACCTTGTTAAAGAAATTAATGAGTTTTTAAAATAGGAATTACATAATGTATATCTAATTCTAAATCATCTCTTATATTGGCTATTTAAATTTGTAAAATGCTTTTTTCAAAAGCTCAGAAATGAAGTTTTGCTATAATTTACAATTTTTTAATTGGAGGTCCATATAAATGTATACTTTCTGTCTATAAAATTCTTTTGTTTATATTTTGATAAAAGTATTTCTGTTTAAATAACTTTGAAAGCAAGTTACCCTGTGCTTTAAAGTGATTTGTGTATATGTTTAAATGTTGAATAATTACCACAAAAAGCTATACTTTTGATAGAAAGAGTACAATATTGTGTAATGTGTTTCAGTGCGTTCTTCTGCTGCTCCCCAGGTATTTCCAAGATATTTTCTTGGGTTTGTCTCTAAAATGTAATATTGAAAGTTTGCTAAATACCCTAGGAAAAATCAATTGTATTATCATCCTTTTTCAAGTGTAAATTCCTGAACTTCAAATAATTTTTACAATTCAGTCTTCTAAATAAGTTGCTTCCAGTTGATTTGGAAATGACTGGGTTTTTTCTCTTTTTATTGTGGAATGTGATCTAATGCGTTGCATTTGTGCCCTGAGAGTTGAAAAGATGCTGATGTTTGCTATGAGGAAAACAAATATATCAAGTAGTAGCTTATACATTTTAAGGAGAAAAAAAAAACCCAGACATTATTATCTTTTGGAACATTCTGTTTCCAGGGGTTCTTCTACTCTATAATTATCTCCGTGCAACATGTCAGTACTATGTTCATATTTGTATAATTGTCAGCATCTTTTCTATTTTTCCCCTTTCAATAAATACCCATATCTTCTTTTTCCTTTGTGTATGTGTATGTTTGAGTGTGAATACCTGTATGTTCTTGAAATTTTGTTTATGACATGTTTAAAACATGTCCTAAAGATCCTTTCATCATCTATATTAGAATTCTGAGTAATCAGAAAAATAACTATGGATATATACTTAGAAAAGATGGTGATAATCATATTGAAATACCTCTGTTTCCTTCCAGTTTATGATCACCTATAATTTTCACTGGCATCTAACATTTCTTTTCTGAGATGATATCTCTCGACTATACACATGGCCTAACAGTTGTGTTGCCATAGCTGCTTTTGGTTGAACTAAAAGGTGTGTACACATCTTAGACCATTCGGATGGATCAGGGAAGGTACAACACAGTGGGGATGAATGATGTCAAAGTAGGTTCTGGGAGGTAGGGGGAGAGACAAAGAAGCCAGCTGGGGAGAAACTTCCCTGAATCGGCTGGCAGCAGGGGTAAGTGAAGGAAGCACATGCTGAGGTCTTGGGGCCAAGAGATGCAGCCCCAGTGCACTGGGTATGGTGTATCCAGGCAACCTGCTCCTTCCACAGTGATTGGCACTCTGCATCTCTTCTATTATGTAATTAAACATGACTTATTGAATGAGATTGTATTGTGTGTGTGCGTGTGTATGTGTATCCTTATTCATGTCATTCTACTTTATATTGTCTCATTATGGATTTTTCCTGAAAATAATATAGAATGGAATTCTTTGCAGAATTCTTTGAATGCCTAGAAGAAAGTATATAATAGCTATTTTTGTGGAGCAAACATTTTACTACAGATTGAAGAGACATCTGATTTTTAAGCCCTGTTATAAATTCATACAATGTTACTTTTACCTTTGTATCGCCAGTAACTAGAGCAGTAATTGGCAAGTGTTTTATATTGAACAAATGTTTGTCTATGGAAATATTGGCTTTATGTCCTTCAGTCTCATGTCTTTGGGACAATTTCTTTCTAGCTCTTTCAGGGAAATATATTAGAATTTTTAAAATGTATTCTAACACAGAATTTTGATAAAATTTAAGGATCAACGTGCTGATGTCAGAACCTCGGAAGCACATCTTCTCTACCTCCAGTTCCTCTCCTTTTTAATCCTCTTCTCTAAATCCCGTCATCTTTTTAATGCCCAGATCCTGTAAAATCTTTGGAATTCCCCCAGCAGGATGATACCTTTCTTTGCTCCAAAACCTTGAGACCATTCACCTTCCATCTCTTTGAAAGCTTAATGCCCTCCTATTTACCCTGAGCTCCCCCAGAGCACCCACCAGGACTTGTTCCATTTGACAGTCCTCCAACCCCTGGATCCATCGCCGCCTGTCCATATTAGGTGGCTGGTGAATCAGCAACAGTTCTTGTCAACTTCCAGGAGTGTTACTGAATCAAGCAGACATTGAATAGACTGGAGCAGTTGTGACATAACCAGAACAACATTTGAAACATGAGAGATAGGTGTTGCAAGTCACTTAAACAGGAGGAACTAGGTCATCCTACTACTTTGGGTAGATTCAGTATGTTTTCTTTGGGGTTGCAGATATTGGTCATTTAAAACATTTTCGTGAGAAAATGTTTTTAGATAAATTTCTCCATTGCCTACTCTCAAAATTCCAATTAAATGTTCTTTAAAAAGAGCAAATACAAAACTCTGGGGATAAATTATATGCTATATACCCTTAGAACATGAGAATGTTGCTCATTTTGCTAATTTTCATTCATAGTATCTTTAATACCTACATGAGTATATCTTACAAGATAGAACCCTCGACATAGGAGCCTTGTGTTTTTATCCTAGTTCTTCGTCTCTCAGGAATACTCACTGTACCCTCAGGGACTAGTCATTTCACCCTTCAGACTAAATGCCGATACCTATTAAATAGATTTGCTAATTATTCGTAGGATGTAATGAAAATAATTTGGAAAGAGGCAACAAAGAATTTCATCTTTGTAAGGGAAGTGTGGAGTTATAATGAAGGTTGCTGGTTTGAAAGTCAGAAGACCTGAAATTTTATCTGGAGTTGGCCACAAACTACCTGTGTGAGCTTGGGCAGCGCACTTAAGCCCCTGAGATTTAAGGTCCTTGGCAATAAAAGAGGTGATTAGACTGAATGATCGCTGTATCTGCTACATCTTGAAAATCCTGTGTTCCTATCCAACCTGGCATCATTATTACACATCTGTTTTTATAAATCTCCTAAATACAAGTAATACCAGAGGATGAGACTCTTGATGTCAGTAACTTGATGTCTAGATTTCAAGCACAAATTATATTCAGTTCTCTTTAAATCAAATATCTGCATTTTAAAGATGAAATAAAAATGAAGACTTCATTTCTATTTCAATCCTCATGATAAAATATGATAAATAAATGATAATAGTACATCCAGATCCAAGATTATAAATCTTGGGTAAGGAATTCTTCAAAGGTATCATCAAGCATAACTTTGGGACATGTGACATATCTGTAAACCATTAAATGTGTCAGAGGCAGCTAGATTCCATGGAGGCAGGCAGTGGGAGGGCCATAGGCAGTAATGTTTGAATTTGAGGCTTCAGTAACTTCAGTTATTCCTAGAGTTGATCAAAAGCCATTTTTGAAATGTGCAGAGGAAGAAGCTATGTCACTGTGTTCTTATTTCCTACCACATCAGGTCATGTACATGATTTTAAGGTCCTACCTAGACATACAGGAAAACAAAATGTGGGCAGTTAGAACCACATAGTCATGGATTAGAAGTCTCCATCGTGTGACCTTTCAGATCCCCAGTATCCCTCATTCATAAAGTAGATATGCAAGAATGTGCCATAATAGGGTGGCACGAGTCAAATAAATGCCTGCTGTGTACATTTTGCATTTAGCAGACACTTATTAAATATTAGCATGCATTCGATATTCCTTTCACAAAATCCTGTTGCCCGTTCTTTGTCTTTCCAGGGACAGTTAACCCTTTCATGGACATGCCTTTCTTTTTAGCTGGGTTCAGACATCTGTTCATTGCAGGGGGAACAACAGTAGCAAAAGGACACACCCAAATTATCTTGGGCCTTTGGAAAACAACTGAAGTCTCTGAATGTGTGAGGAATGTTATAGATGGTGGGTGGTCTCATTTGAGATTTCTCTTTCTTGCTCTGATCTTACCCAGTACCACTTAATCTCTTTACTCTGTTCCTTACCCTTTTCTTCCAAATGTTCTGTTCTTCCTTTTCCACACTACTTTGAAGTGGCCTAGGGACTACCCTAGTCTGCCTCTTATATCTATACCCCAAATATTTTCTGACATTGTCTTTAAAGCCCTGCACTTGGCTGCCTCCCAGGCTCTTCCACAGTTGTGGGTCCCCTTTCATTTCTCTTGCTTGAAGTGTTGATTGTCTTCCAGTTTGTCATGATGTCAGTCTCTTCCTTAGACTTCTGCCTTATCTTCTTGGATTCGAATAGCAACACATTTCCTACCCCATGCTCTCCCTAGAGACACTCAAAGGGAGCAAGCTCACTCTCCTCACCCACATTTTTAGTTCCCAGGGATATCTTCACAGTTCCATGACTTCTTCTCCTTGAGATTTGAATATTTTTTCATCAGGCATTTTCCTTGCAGCTTTCTTATCCTATGGGCATCAGTTACCTTGACCACACAGTTCCTAGACTTCTGTTCTCCACTGACTCCTACTGTGAGGTGCTGCTAGACAAGTGGATAGTGCTATAGTATCAGGGTATAAAAGATGGTAGACCCTTATAGAAAGGATCTGGGGAATTTTATTTCTGTAAATCTAAGTATTTGCTCAATGTAAGAGCCTAAGAAACAGATGCCATCAGATCATTTCCACCTTAGAAATCACTTCTTACTCTCCTAGGCCACATCTTTCTCACCTATTTCCTCCTTAGCCTGGATTCCATGCTGCCCCTTTAAGGATGAACCCTTAGGCAGGGCAGGTAAAAGCCTCCACTTTTGCTGTTCCAATGTTCCTAGTCTTCACCTCTGGGTTGCATTATCATGGCTTCCCTCCACAGGAACACAAAGAATGGTGATAGAAAGCTCACAACACGGAGTCAACCTGACCCAGCTGAGTTCATACTAGGTTAGGAAGAAGCATGATACGGATGTTTAAACCTGATCATTATGTAAGAAACAAAACTGATTTAAGATTTGGGAGCAGAGAAGGTGGTCCTTGGAGCAGCGAGCAGTCACAGGATAAAAGCTATGTGTAAGAAACAGGACTTTGGTACTAACATGTGTGAGAGGCTGGAGTCTGGGAGGCCGATGCTCAGGTTCCTACCAGGGGTGATAAGACCTTAGCTGATAGTCTAGGAAAGGTGGGGTAGAAGAAAGAACAATTATAAGAGAGAATTCAGAGGAAACATCTGATAGAATTTAGTTAATAAAGAAAAAAGAATAAGGACAGCAGTTAATATACACATAGCCTGTTAAGATATCTCCACGCACTTTTAATCTCCTTATTACCTCCCTTTTGCAGACAATGAAACAGAGGGAAGGAACTAATTTCTTGCCAGGTTTTGGGTCCAAGGCTAAAAAAAAAATGGTGTAGCCCATAAGAGAGGTAAGATGGCAAAAGAAGATGACTTGGTGAAGGCTAGGAGTTCCGCTTTTGAATTTGAGATGACAGCCAAACTAAAGCATACCATGGCAGGTGGCTTAGAGAGCTTTTCACCTTTGCCTGGTTCTGCTGTTTCAAAATGGCACTCTGCTTCTCTTCTTTCCTGTTTGCAGAGCCAGCTTCTTGGGTTCTTTAACAGCACAGGGCCCCATGCTTTAAAGGGCCCGAGTTTGGAATAATGCTCTCTCATTGCCAACTGCCATGGTTTAAATGTCTGTCATCTCCAAATTCGTGTTGAAACTTAATCCCATTGCAGTGGCATTATGAAGTAGAGTCTTTTGGAGGTGATTAAGTCACGAGGGCTCCACTCTTATGAATGAATTAATGTCCTTATGAAAATGCTTCAGAGTTCATTTCTCTTGCTCTTCCATTCTTCTGCCATGGGAAAATACAGCATCCATTACCTTTAGAGGGGCAGCAACAAGGAAGTGGAGAGTAGCCCCTTATCAGACACTGAACCTGCTAGTGCCTTGGCCTTGAACTCCCAGCCTCCAGATGTTTGAGAAATAAATTTATGTTTTTTATAAGTAACTCAGTCTCAAGTATTTTTGTTATAGCAGCACAAACAGACTAAGACACAATCTTAATTATTTTTGAATGAGGTATCCCATATTTTTATTTTGGACTGGGCCATACAAATTATGTAACCAGTCCTGTCTACCTGATGGAAGTTCTGGGGAAGACATTCCAGAAGTGACTATTCATTTTGCAGTTCAGACCACTATACCTTTCAAGGAATGTTCGCTGCTTTTTCCGAAACTGTTCTTTACAAATGCCATTGATGCCATCCACTCCAGTTTTCTCTAGTGGTTAGACTCTGCATTTTAACATGGTTTTTGATCTTTTCTCAAAATCCTTCTTCACTTAGCTGTCATATGACTTCTGCTACTTTTTAATGTGATGTTCTTTTGTCATGCATTGTCAACTTTTCCTCTTGGTCCTGCCTGACATCTGCAGATATCTCCCAAGAGTCAACAATCAGTGGTGGAATTCTTATGCAGACCCATTAACTCCTATTAACGTCATCAGAACTTTCCCTATCCTAGGCACATAAAAATGAGTATCCAGAAGTATAGGTGATTGAAGTGGAGCAAATTATAAAATGCACATGTATGAATATGTTAAAATGAACCTATAATGCATTGATAAAAACATTTATTAAAATGGGTTTCCATTATCCCTGTAGTAGACTATTGTCTCTACCCTAACCACACACCCCTTTCAGTCTTCTTTTCCATTCTTCTTCTTAATTTTTCCACCTACTGACTTTGTAACTCTTTTCTGGAAATTTATGGTCCTTCTCTGATAGCCTTCATCTCTGGCTTCTGTACTCAAGCATCAGTCAGTCATAAGAAGTTTCTTGATTTCAGTTGTTTTAGGCCACCCTTAGAAATTGTTGGCTTAACCCAGTCCTCTTCCCTGGACTTTCCTGTTGACCTGGTAATAGAGACTGATGCTCCACAGGACTTTCTTTAACTTTGTTAGTGTCCTTTCTCAGCACCTGTGCAAATCCAACACTGAAGATGAGCAAGTCTGACATTGAACTTTTTGTCTCAGGGCTACCCCAACTACCTCTCTTAGCTACCTGGGATCTCATCATGTATTTGTCAAAAGAGCTGGTTCCTTGAACTGCCACTACCTGTGGAAGTGCTACTCTCTTTCCCTGGTTGGTTCTCTATCCTAATTTCTGGAAGGTTATTTTGTATGTTCTCCTGTCCTCTGAAATCTTCAGCACTTTCCTGATTGTCATGACACCCTTGCTTATGATTTCACTGAGAAAAGAGAAGCCTGGGGAGGTCCATACACTTTTACTGCTCACCCTTCCAGTGCTGCTTTCTTCACTGTCCCTGCACTCCACTAGGCATTCTTTTCCTCCCTCACAGCTACTGCTGTTCACACTCCCTGTTGGTTACTCTTCGTCTTCCCAACTTCCAGATTGGTGTGTTCAGAGACAGTCCCTAGACCTCATCTACTCTCTCCCAACTCTCAAACTCTTTGTACGTTCCTCTAGCACCATGACTTTGAATCCCATTTGCGTTTAGATACTTCAAAAGTAATATTTCCATTCAGCTACACTCTTTGAGTTCCAGATGGAGGTATCCAACAGCCTACATATTTCTTCTTTGATGTCTAATCGGCACCTCCCACTGTTAAGACCCTCCGGTGTCATTTCAATTCTGTCCAAATCACATCTCAGTCCTTTTCACAGTTTGCAAGGCCTCACATGATTTTGCCCTACCACACCATTACTCTGACTCTTCTCATCCTGCTTCTGCTGCAGCCATGGTGTTGTCTTGCTATCCCTCAAACCCACCCAGCATATTGTGCCTCTGAGCCTTTGCTCTGCTGTTCCCTTAGGCTGAAATGCTCTTCACTCACACAACTGCATGGCTGTTTTTCTTAATTCTTTTGATTCCGACTCAAAACTCATCAGAGGGAGCTGGAGGGGTTGCTCAGTGGCACAGCACTTGTCTGGCATGAGCGAGGTTCTAGGTTCGATCCTCAGTACCATGTACACAACTCAGTGGCAGAAAACAAAAACCAGATGAAAAAATGAAATGAACCCTTTCTTTCTCTCTCTCTCTCTTTCTCTAAAATAAGTCATCAGAGGGAACTGGGGATATGGCTTATTGGTGAGTGTTTGCCTAGCACTTCAAAAAAAGGATCTTCAGGGCTGGAGCAGCGGCTTGGCTGTTATGATGCTTCCCTGGCGTGCGCGAGTACAAGAGTTCAAATCCCAGCACCACGTACACAATGAAGTATCCAAGGAATGAAAGTCCATGAAAAACCAAAAAAAAAAAAAACTGCTTCTCTCTTTCTCTCTCTCACTGTCCCCTCTTTCTTAAAAAAAAAAAAAAAAAGTATCTCCAGAGGGACTTTCTCTGACCACCCTACATAAATTACATCTGCTCCATTTTACTTCACTTTATTTTTCTTTCTTAGCACTTATCAACATCTGACACATTATAGGCTTATTTGTTTATTTGTTTAGTATCAGCTTCCACCCTTAGTATCAGCTTCCATTCCTAAAGTGTAATCTACAGGAGAGCAGAAACTGTTTTATATACTCTTGTATCATGAAAACAAACAGTTGGAATGTAGTGGGCACTAAATAAATATTTGTTGAATAAATAAATGAATGAACTCTCCTCCTGTTACCAAGACTTAGAACTACCTTGTCCTTGGCTGAATGATAGTTCATTAACTAAGAATACTAGCTATAATATATGCCTTCCTGAGTCCTCCTTAATTTAGGTATTTTATTTCCAACCAATTTCCTTCTAGTGGCTTTCAGCTGGGATTATCAAAGGTAATGTTTAAGGATAATTTGTTTCACACTCTATAGGTAAAATTAGATCTAAAACGACTAAGTCTATAAAGTGTAGTATTCAATTCATTGAAATTATTCTTATACTAGAGTATGTGTGTAGCAAGTTAGTTTTGTTTAAAACATTTGTCTCTCCTCAGATGAAGAGTGAGAAATGGTTTAGAAGCCAGAAGGGGCCAGATTTAAGTCCCAATCTATCATCTTATTGCTCCAGGTTTTCTCATACCTGATGAGAGCCAGTGGGGAGTACCACCGTGCCTAAGATGAGGGACACCAGGGCCAGAATTCATTTTTTCAAATCCAAGCTCTGGCACTTGCTAGCTTTATGTCCCTAAATCATTTGCTTAACTTCTCTGAGTCTCAATTTATTCATCTGAGTTGATAATTGGTAAGCTGCCCCACTTCACGGGATTCTCCGGAGGATTTAATGAGTTAATCCAGGTATGGCACTTATAGGATTGGCATATAAAAATTACGTTAGTTCTGATTTTTACTAATATTTCTCCACACAAAGCAGCTGTTACTCCTTAGCATTTTATTGTCCTATTTCCTGGGCACCTAGCCCAGGATTTACTGCATGGTACTCTGTGTGTAACTGGTACAGCCATACACCTTTCCAGCACTTGCAAAGTGTGTTATATGCTCAGTCTTTTCCTTCTGATTCCTTCCTCCCTCTCTCCCTCCCCTTTCCCGTCCATAAATTTTGCCTGTCCTTACTCGCTTCTCTGCTTCCTGTCTCCTATGCTGCAGTCTCTTGTGCATTAGCACTCTCTGTCTCCTCCTCCTTCTGACATTTCTGCTCTCATTCACAGAGTCAGAGCTCTGGAGGGAAACGACCTGTCACGTCACCAGGAAGAGTCCTCAGAAGCAAATCTTTCACAGCTCTTACTTTCTGGGTGGAATTTTGCTCTCTCAAGCAGCCCCTCCTTTAGAGATCAGAGGCCCTTTATCAAAGACTGCATTGCTCAAGCTGATCAGAAATGCCATCTCAGCACTTTTAACCCCTGTGTGGGTTATACCAGTAGCATCTGTTGCTTTAGAAAACCCTCACTTGTCTTACCAGTAGTCATGGGCTAACCGAAAAATTGACCAGAACCACTTGTCTTGCTGGCTGCTCCTAGGGGTGTCCGTGAAATAACAGGGAGGCTTTGGTGGCTAATAAAGATCAACTCCAAGGGTGGTGAGAATGTAGAAAGGAACAAAAGACATGTTCAGTGGAAATGTGTTGGGTTTTTTTTTTTACCCTTTCTTCTCTTAGTTTAGGAATTCCTGAGCAAAGGAAATATGTATGCTGTGTTTATTTTTAACATATATAGCTGGTGCCCAGGTTTGTACCTTCTAATACCTGCTCAATAAATAAACACTCCCTGAAGTTTTGCTTCCCAAGAATTACACAAATGTGGTCAAAAATTGTGAAAGCAGCGGGATGGAGCTGTGGCTCAGTGGTTATAGCACTTGCCTCAAATGCACGAGGACCCGGGTTCAAACCCCAGCACCACATACACAACTAAGTGTCAGAAAAAACAAAACCCAGGTGAAAATATAAATAAAGTTGATTCTTTTTCTCACACTATGTCTCTCTCTCTCTCTAAGGAAAAAAAAATCTGAAAACAAAATCCTTAAACCATGAATAAGGGCAGTGTTTTATGCTATTATAATTCAGGCACTTTGAAAAAATGCATAATTCTAAGAACTAACTTCTTACATTAGTATGACAATTATCACAGGTCTCTATTTTCTGTGTTTTTATAACCTCTCTTTTGTGGCAATTATTGTTATAAATTATAGTCATATGGAAATTACATGAATTTTCTCTGTTATTTGGGAAACTAGCTATTACTGTTGCACTGTACATATCCTTTGCCTTCAAGACCCATTTGCTGAATTTATGAATGAATGATTAAATAGATGACATTATCCTCACATTCATTCAGAATGTTGGAAGAGGTTTTACATAATTGAATTGTCTTGTTAAATAAAAGCAGCTAATTTATATAATTAATGTTATAAAATTAAGTAAATACAAACTTGTATTAACTGTAAAGTTATTTTTTTATGATTCCAAAAACACTACAAGATTTTTACATTATGAAATTAGGAAATAACCTTGTCTCCCAAAAGTAAATCTTTGTCTTTAGTTTTGTTGTACCAGTACTGTACCATGCCTTTGAAAGCTGCGTTTTCAAGTTGTCTAGTTGTATAAATTCTGAATAAAAAGCAATTTTATATTCTGGTTGGAAAGTTTTCAGAAGGTTAAATTACCTCAAGAAAGAAACTATAATGCTGATCCAAAGTGATGAAAATGTTCTTGTTTTAATTTTTCTTTAATACATTTGTATCTCGACATATTACATTTCTAGATGAAACTGGTTTGTACATCTCTCTTGCTTGAGCAGGAGGAAATCATTATAATGAAAAGAGTTATTGAAAATGGTCCATGTTGTGTAATTCCCAGGATAAATGGGCTGAGTAGGAAATATTTCTGTTGTGAACTGTTTTATTCTGAAATGTGCATTATTAAACCCATTTGTTGAACACACTGAAAGATCGAATATCTTTCTCTGACACTGGAAAATATTTATTTGCTATTCCTCCCCTTCCTCTGCTCAGATCTTGTTAGATATTATTTCTGGGTTTCCTGGAATTCATCCACATTAGCGGGGGAATCGTAGATTAAGAAACCAGAAACACAGAATTTACAATTTATAAACACATATTTTAAACAAAAATCATAAGAAATTTTAAAATCATATACGTAATAGAAACAGCATGTGGGAAAGCAGAGAGGATAATGTGGGAGGGGCCATTTTTTACACTATCATAAAGATCTTATGCACTGAAGGACACAGAAAGCACATTAACCATCAGGCTTTAAGAATAATAAAAAGAATGTGTGTGGTCAGGATGGTCTGGGGTTGATGTGCCCCTTCAGATTTTACTAGTGTAAGTTTAGGTATAGTATGCATTTAAGTAATATACATTTAACTTCCCTTTTAAAACACAGTATGTACAATTGAGTTGTTGTATTTCAGTTAGAGTACTCTTACATGTAACCAATTTCATGTTCCAAATTCATCTGGGAAGAAAAATCTGTTGAAAATCAATAGCACACTCAAAGACTAGAGCTGAATTTAATAGTAACAGCTGGAGTGGAAGACACAGAAAACGCTTTCCACCCCATCACTTTGATGATCCTTTTCCTTTCTCCTCCAGAAATGACTTAAATAGAATGGAATTGGAAGTTGTATACAGGCATAGGTTATTTATGCATTTATTCAATAATTGTCTACTCAGTTGCAACAATGTATTGGCTATAGACTAAATACTAGGGCATGTTATAAATCATTAATGTGCTATTGGGTTTCTTCAGAGATTTTTTGTTTTTTTTTTTAAAGAGAGAGGAAGAAAGAGTGTGTGAGAGAGAAAGAGAGAATCAATTTTATTTATTTTTTTCATCTGGCCTTTGTTTCTCTGACACTTAGTTGTGTATGTGGTTCTGGGGTTTGAACCCAGGTCCTCGCACATTCCAGGCAAGTGCTCCAATTGCTGAGCCACCACTCCAGCCCTTCTGCAGAGATCTTGAAGTTGAAAATATAGAATTGTATGTCAGACGAATGGTGATAATAGTGCCTCTGGGGGCAGTTAATGTGTATATTGAGGAGAAGTGAAAAGGAGATGAGACCAGTTTATATTCTGTAGTTTTCTTGAAGTTTTTAACCACAAATGGTACATGAAAAAATATGAGAGACTTTGACGTCCATGAACAAGAATTATTTATGTAGAGCAGTTGGGGAGAGTGTTCCCAGCAGTGGTTCAGGGGATTGCTGGTATTTCCAGCACAGTGGAAGCTAGCACGAGTTCATTGCAGTGAGCCAGAGTAGTCTCAGGTTTTCTCAGGCAATGCTCTTAAATATAAATACAAGAGAATGGTGGGAATGGCGAGGGTCTGTCCAGCATGCACATGGCTGGAGCCTCTTAGTAGAAAGGGCAATACCAGAAGATGAGAAGAGAATTAACGGAGAGATTCAACTATGAGGGATCAGTGTTCATTTGGTAAGCAGTGAACGGGAGGAAGGGGAGAATGTGAAGGGACGAAGTGATGGACAGGAGGGTTGTAGATGCACAATGGACATTCTAAGTGCTTGCTACGCTTAAAGGCAGGGAGTGATCTTGTTAGTGCATGTCTGCGGTAGGGTGGAGTTGGAGGTGTCTGGATGATGGGAGTACGTACAGGATGTATTTGACAGATTCCTAGCATGAATTTTGAAGTTGACAGAGGTGATGATGAAGAATGAGAGTGTGAAGAAAAACATAAGCCAGGTGCTGTTTTCATTTAGAAGGGTGAAAGTGGGTCTCGGTACCTGTAAGATGGTGGAACAGAACTGGTATAAATTACCAAGGAGGAGAAGAAAGAAGTAGACAATTGTACAGTACAAAAGTTCAAAGTCTGGACTTGTAAATGACTAGAAGAGAAGTCCTCAAAGGGTCAGAATTTATTTTGAAGACGTTCACATACACATAATATTCACATACATATAATCAAACGACCATAACTTTTTCCCCAGGCTCATTCAAATCAGTGTTAATTTGCTGTTATTGATTCCATTATTTTCTATTACAGTACAGTTTTTGATAAAAAATGATATTATTTTGTATTCTGTCTTCATTTCTTTCCAACACTGCTTTTGAAGTATTACTTCAAACTATTACCTCCCAACCTTGAACATGTCAAATAGTGGGAGGATATACTTTCCCAAATATCATATGCCTTAGGTTCTTAACATACATTAAGAATGAAATCTACATGGCAGAACTGCTAAACTGGGAATGTGTTATTTTTCAAAGTAATCCTCTGAATCTAAAAGGAAAGCACTGTATTATTCCTAACAGTTCCTCCCTAAAGACCATACTTTATTTATTTAATCTTACTCATATAATCATAGTCTTGGACTAGTTTTTAAAACCACCATTATATTAAGTATGTAAACTGTAACTGATATAATCATCGAATTATTTTTGCAGTAGAATGGGTAACACAAATTTCCCTAGCATGTGAATAATGGTCTCTAACTCCACAGACACACCAGTAGATTCACAGATACCCTGGTTATTGCAGTGCCAGGTTTTTTTTTTTTTTTGCACTTATAACTATTTAATTAAAGCATAGCAAATGCCATTGAAATCACAATGTAGAAAGTCCCTTCCAGGAAAATGCTTCAGTGCCACAGTATATGGGAGCAGTAAAAACTGACGTTAACCAACACCTGTCCCGTGTAAAGTGCTAAAGGCAGGTGCTCTTACATTTATGATGCTTCTGCTGTGCTTTCCACTACTGATATAATGCTTATCTGAAAATTGATCAGTTGAAAGATTTCATAGCTGCAATATTGTTTATGCTTTATCACTTAAGAGCCAACAAACCTTATTTGTTCGTTGGGATGAACTTAATACTTTTCAATTCTTTTATAAGCAAATCAAGTTCATGAAATTCCAAAGTAAGATATTACTGCTTCCCTACTTTTCTTAGTGTTAATTCTCCTTTGGATGACGGTCATCTTGCCTGCTGGATCCTTTTCTTAGCCTGACTTTGTTTGATATGAGATCAAAGGGCCTTCCTTTTCTGTATCAATTAGGCTGGGTGTCTTGTCTCAATGAGATTAAGTAGCCTCTGGAGAGGAGAGACACCAGGGAGGAAGTAGAGGAGCTGATGGTTAGCATGTACCATGGCTTCTTCATTCTTTGTAAATGATAGTTTGTCTAGTCTGATGTCTTTCTCTAATGATTGTGTCTATGGTTCATTTGTTCAGGACAACCAGACCTGATAATCAGTGGTTTAGGTTTCTAATAAGGCTGGTGAGACACATCAATTTTTCCCTCATTTGACATTTTCCTGTGCTAGAGAAAGACCCTAATCACTTTTGCTGTTATTGTTGTTTTAATTTTATATTTTATAGGTTATGCACAAAGTACCAGAATACTTTATTCCAAATAATGCTAAATCTAATTCCCAATATTCACCCCCAAAATTATTTAAAGGAAACATTATGAGAAATTATTGTGCCCCGACAACTGTGCAAAGCCACGTCAGCCACTGTCAGACCTGCTATCCAGGGACTCTATATCTAGAAGTTTCTAGTCTGAGTTTCCCATAGCCATGTTGAACTACCTTTCTTTAGACAAGACTTTTATTCTCTCATTAAATAGAGTGAAGCAATGTTTTTAAAGGAACAAACAAGACACTGGTATTTGCTAACAACATTCTTTCAGCATATTTTCTCTCCACTTTCAGAGATGTCTTGTCAGTTCCTTCTCCAAGAAAAAAGAGGCCATCAAGTATAAACTCCATGAGTGTACAGTTCTTATCATCTTCAAACTTCTAGGCTCAAACCCATTCTTCCCTTCTTCCCTGTCAAACCATGAGAAAAACTTCTACCCACTTCTAGTACAGCTTTGAACCTATACCCAAAAGACGGCTTTCTCTGATATGCCCTCTGCTCTCATGTTTTTGAACCATCCTTTCTCTTTTGGTTAAGCATGTCCTCAAGATATTAAAGAAATAAATAGAAGTAATCTACCAAAACAGCCGCTCATTCTTAAGCTCGGTATCTTTTTTACTGGGCTAATGCCTTACATTTCTTCATCATCAAATTGTTAAGAGAGACATTTACAAATTGTTAAGAAAGACATTTACAAATTATTCCACTCATTGGTTCCTTTTCTTTTTTAAATCCCACCCCCATCTCATCCAAGGTGAGTTGTGGCATTCAGTCACCAATCCATGAATATTGTTCAGTTCTCCTACTTCCTTCCCTTCTCCATTTCCCACAAAAGACTATTAATCCCTCCCGCAGAAAAGTATTTTCACTTCTGAGTTGGTTTCCCTGCCTTCTGTTAGTCTCCCTCATGTCCTTCTGAGTGTTCTGTCTCTTCCTCTATTTTTAATTCCTTGGTGCATCCCTTCAAAGTTGGGGTTCTCTGGGTTTTTCCTCACTCTCAACCCTCCTTGTCCACTCCCCATCTCTAGGAAATTTCATACTCTCCTGGAGCGTTGGCCTGACTTCTCCAGCTACAGATCTGTATCTCCAACCACTCATAGGAATTCTGCTTGAGGCACCGCAAAATTCAACTTGTCTGAAGAATTGGCAAGCTGCCCTCCTTATGCACTGCTCACGCAAATTCTTTCCGCCAGTGTCCTAGCTCAGGCAGAGCCCCACCATCCTCCCAGGTCCCCAGCAGTGAACCGTGGCCCTCTTATCTGTTATGTCTTCTCTCTACTAACTCCTGAGAAGTCTTCTTCTGCCCTTCCATCCTTTCTTCCACTAATTCTGTCTAGATCTGAACTTATCACCTGCAAGATTGCATCTGAGCTTTCCTTTAATCTTCTGAGGTCAGATCATGTCATCTCCAGGATTAAAGACCTTTGGTTCCCAACTGCCTGCAGGATATGTTTTAGTCCGAATTCCTTAGTGTAGCACATGATCACCCTCATAACATGGACAAACCCAGTCTTCTAATTACTCCCTAGTCTCCCACCCCATATACAGTTAACCCCTCCAGAATATTCATCATCTGAGCCTTGAAAGCTCAGCTTAAAATGCTCCTTTTCCCTGGCATTCTCCTCTATCTTCTTCTGTTTCTCTGCCCATCAGCTCTTTATTCCCTCTTTAATTGGAGCCCAGAGGTCACCTGCTTTCTATTGCCCTTGTCTTCATTGATCACAGAGTCCACTCACCTCCTACATCTTTCACAAAATTGTTCTGTCTTTGGTGTTCCCAGAGCATTTTATGCATGCTTTCACTTAAAGTTCCTGTCTTACTGTATTGTGGATGTGTAACCATCTACCTCTGTCAGCAGATCACCAACTCCTATGAACCCCTTCACTTTCCCCTCTGAAGCTTGGTCTCTTCAGCTTCACCTCTGTCTTTAAGATGAAATAGAAAGACTCTGGATAGGGCTAGCAGTTTCAGATACCTTACAATTTTCTATTCATGTTTTCTCTCCTCGCAAGTGGGGAGGTTACCTGTTTACTGTTCCATGTCTTCCAACTACAAAAGAGCTCATCTCAGGATCAGGGGTTTGTCTTATTCCTCATTACCATCCAAGTGATTAGTCCAGTGGCCCAACACACAAAAGGCACTAAATACATATTAAAAAAACTGTTAATCCGTCAAGCCTCTATTGTTTATATTTTTAGCTACTTTTAGTACTTGAGTTATTTTTACATGCAAAATGGTGCTTTTGTTTTGAATAGATAAGTAGGGTACATTTTATTAAGTGCTTATTATTTTACTATGAACATTTCACCTACAGTAGTCACTACCTGTACAGGTAACTGAAAAGTTGCAGTTGCTAGAGAGGGATCACATTAAGTTGGTAGAAAATAATCATCATTTTCGGGAAACTGAGCCTGAGAGAACTAAAAGGAAAGGGGTGATACATGGTGCTTACTCATGGCATTGGAATGCCAATAAATGTGTAACATCCCACACTCTGGAATTTGCTATAATTATTAACCCCATTTATTAGAAAAGAGAATCAAAGAGAAGGTAACTGAGTTGCTTAACAAATTTATGCTAAGAACCAAGATAAAATGACACTAAAAATCCCATAATCATAGTGTCTTTGTAGAGTTTCTGCTCCTGATGTTTTCTTCGGAACCACCAAGTTATGGGACAGGGGAAAATATTATTGCACTTTGATCAGCTGAAGGGGGCTTCAGGGTGAGGTAGGGAAAGTTGCAGAGGGAAGAGGACATCAGAAGAACCCCTACCTCCCTTGCCCACGTGGTCATGCACATCCACTGTAGAGCAGTTGATCAATTTGGATAACTCCCCTTGGCTATAAATTAGAATGTTGACCTGAGTGAATTTGGTCTTGAGACCTCATCTTCTATGTGCTAAGAAGCAGGATTATTTTGTGAACTCTCCATTATCTAGTTGGCCTAGATGATTTAAATAAATAGTAATAGTAATTAGTAATTATGTTAAATAACGCTACATTTAGGATGGTGAGCTCTCTCAAAAGAGGACTGCTTCAGTCAACAAATATAGTTACTGTTACTGTATTTTCCCCTTCACTTTTTCTTCTTTCTTTCTTTCTTTCTTTCTTTCTTTCTTTCTTTTAAACCTTGAGTCATGCTGTGTTGTGCTGTGGGTATTTCCCAATATTACCAACCCATGTGTATGTATCTCCACTTAGCCCATATCCTGCTTCCTACACCCTTCTAAGCTTCATTTATGAATCACTCCAAATTTTGCATAGTCCAGAAATTACACATTTTCTTTTCAATGTAGAACAGCCACTATTCCTCCCTTATTTGAAATATTTTTAACATCCCTGCTGAATGAACTCACCATTGCTCATTTCAATTTCTGATCATCTGTTTGACTGTACTTTTTTTTTTTTTCCTTTATCCTTTGCTCATCTTTTTACTTCTCTCAGAGCATGGAGATTTGGATGGAGTTCTCTGGTGAGGGCACTTTACAGCTCATTAATTACCTCTTGGTCATTTGCTCCTTTCAAGAGTATTAGGCAGGCAGGTGGGGGAGTGATAAATGGAACAATATTGCTTTAAACTATGCTTAGAATTTAATAGAACTTCCCCTTGCTTCTAAAGGTTTTGGGAGGTCATGCCCATGAACAGATCAAATTGCATACATTTCTAACTTTGCATTAATTTGCAACCTGTTTTTGCAGATGGTGACTTTGATAATGAGTAAATGAGGTGTGAATTATATGAACCTGATTCTAGAGAGAAGCGTATTGTGCAAGCTGAGCTAGAATGCCACATGGTACTGAGCATAGCATTGCAATTTGCTGAAAACAAATTTGACAAAGTTGAATTCCCACTGCCTCCCCTAAAAAAAAAAAAAAAAAAAAAGAGTATTAGGCAGATGGAAGTTCAAGATTGGAAGAGCCAGGGTGGTGGGAATCAATTTGTGTACCTTTCACATGGAGAGGCCTAGGCTCTGAGAGTGGCTCTCTAGAGGATTTGGGTTTTAAAGGATAAGAGAGAGGGGTGGTGGGAGAGACATCCTGCTAAAGAGACAAAAAACAATTCAATGGGTATTTTTAGGGGCAAGGGGAAGGTGATGAGGGCAGTGAAGGACTAGGTGCTGTTAAGTTAATAACATGGTTTGTGGATTTCCTCATCCATTCTGTAAAATCATGATATGTAGACCCAAAGACAACTTCCTATGCACTCCTAGTGAACCTGCAGTAGGAAGCAGTGCTTTAAGTTATTTAAAAAGAACAAACTCAGGCTGGAGCAGTGGCTTGGCAGTTATGCCACTTGCCGAGCAAGTGCAAGTACACAGGTTCAAACCCCAGCACCGCGTACACAACTAAGTGTCAGAGCAATGAAAGCCATGTGAAAAACGCAATAAAAATTGATTCTCTCTCTCTCTCTCTCTCTCTCTCACACTGTCCTTCTCTCTTTAAAAATAAATAAATAAAAATAAAAAGAACAAACTCAGGTTCAGTCAGTGAGATGCAATTTGTAAGTTTACGTAAGACGTACTTTAGGCTAAAATTATAGAAAGCTTTCTGGAAATGTATACATAACTGATTATTTAGGGAAGATGAGATGTTTGAGAGCTCATAATTCTCTAATGTGTAACACATACAAATAAATGTATGTATAATGAAGATGCATTTTGACTGCAAAATTTGATGCATCATTCTCATCCAGATAGATTTTTAGTTTGTTTGCCCTCTTCTGATGCATGCAAGTTATACTCCATTGTGATGGAATAGAAAGAACAAGGTGAATGGCTTGCTATGCGAGGGCTGGAAGCAGGGTTGGGCCAAATTGAGCCACTACTCTCACAGGAAACAAACCTTTTTAGATTTCATTTCTCTCTGTGCCTCATTGTCATGGATAAATAAAAAGTAAGTGTGTGGGAGATCTTTGAGAGGACCACCTACTGTGGTTTATTAGATTAGGCACCTTTCCTTTATGTGGCACCCTCACATGGAGGTGTGTGTGTAGCACATGTGAGTTATTTGAGAAGGTAACAATTTTAAGGAAGGACTTTGGGTTTGGGCTGCAAGAAATTGGCTCACGCCTCTGTTCTGCCATTCACTAGTGTGGTCATTGGAAGCCATGTTAGCTTTTCTGAGCCTTATTTTCTTCTACTGTAAAATGGGAAGAATTGTACTAAATCCATGCCCAGAGGATTTAGTGAGTTAATGAAGTGTTTGTGTCATTCACTGTTCCTCAAACTATATCATGCATCTGAATCCACCAAGAGCTTGTTATAATGCACATCATTGGCCCATGGTCTCCAAATTTCTCATCCAGAGAATTGGAGTAGAGCTTGAGAATTTGCATTTCAAATAAATCCCTGTGATACTGTTGCTGCTGATCTGGGGAGAAGAATTTGAGTAACACTGGTGTAAGCTATAAGGCGCTGTAGTTTTTCTCCAGGAAAGAACGGTACCTTTACATCTACCTTTAGAGAAATGGAGAGGCAATGGTAATCACCTTTGAATTAAAATAAAAATTATGCCAGCTAATTTGAGCACAATGAAAACTACAGAAATCTCTAAAGAAATTGAACTTGTTTTGGGGTATTATACATGTAATCATGCATACTTTGAGTTTATTTAAATGTTTATATACCTCTGAATTTGCGGGTTAACAGCACTTGACAGGATGTGGAAGTACGAAAATAAACAAGAAAGGCTCATCTCGTGGCATCGCTGGGTTAACTGAACACAGGAAGTCCTGGAAATCTTGCAAGATTCTCTGTTCCTTTCAGATGTCTAGCCTGATTTTAAGACCCTAAAGTATTTTATGTTGATGAAAATCTGCAATCAGCTACTTTCAATTTGCTTATCACTGGCTTTCCAGGCCACAACACTGCTTAAAAACATTTGAAGTTTCAAGGAACACAAATCTCAACTGTGGCTATGTGTGTAGTCGCTTTCCTCCTCCAGTTGTTGCGCACTTTATAGCAAAACATTTCAGTGGACTACTTATAGTTAAACCTCAATAAAATTTTAAAAACAGAAAAGTTTTAGGCTATGATAACCGATGTTATTCTCACTAACATCATCACCTATATTATTTTATTACCAGAGAGATGGTACCAACAGGTCTACCTGCCGGTATCAGTTTTTACATGTGTGTTAAGACTGATTCAGAATTATTGATTTATCATTGTCTTAAATGTGTGGGAATGTAGATATTCAGCTTTTAGTACCACAGTATTATCTTTCAAAAGTTGCCCTAGATATTTCCCCTGTCTCCATCCTAGTGAAATCAATACAGCACATGGAACCATACAGATAGCACAATACATTTATGGAATTCCAAGCGATTTTTTTTTTAAGATCGAGGCAGAGAGTGAGAGGAGAGAGAGAGAAAGAGAGAATCAGTTTTATTTATTTTTTCATCTGGCCTTTGTTTCTCTGACACTTAGTTGTGTATGTGGTGCTGCGGTTTGAACCTGGATCCCCGTGCATACCAGGCAAGCGCTGCAACCACTGAGCCACTGCTCCAGCCCCTGCAAGGAATATTTTAAAAGACAAATAGCAACATTAATAAGACAGTCACAAAAGTTTGGTGGTAAATTCCTAACAGACATGGAGCAAAATTTCAAACCACGACAGGACAAGATGTCAAGTTTCTGTGTGCACACTGCTATTGTGAGTATGACATTCTACTGTGGCGGGTTGCCTTGCTTTCTGTCCCACTGAGTCCTTTCTTGACATTGTACAGCTATTTCCTTTGTAATACAGAAACTCTCCCCTACAGAATCTTTTTCCACACCTGGCTTTCATCACTTCTTGATAAATATTTCAGTTTTTTCCACTTTATTTTCCTTTAACAATAACTGCTGCCCAATCAAATCATTCATCTTTCTCCCCATAAGCATTTGTGGTATTGAATGAGTGTACAATTCCCTATTTTCTCTTGCTTGGCATTTTTGGAGACTCTTCGTCTCAATTACGCTTGGCAGTTTGAATTAAGTTTATTTAACTATTCTAAAATTTAGAGTTTAAAATTCATTGTGAACTTTTTTCTTGCCCTATGGAGACTTTCATGGGTAAATAAAAGACTAACCTTAAAACCTAAGACTTTCTTTGTAACTTGTGTAATACATTGTGCGCATTTATAAATAATATCCAGACGTGGCACAGAAAAGCAAATATTATGCTTTGGAATGTCCATAATGATAATAATAAGTGACATTTATTTTCTGTTTACTAGGAGGTAGGTACATGGCTAAGTTCTTCCTATGTAGTAATTTATTAATCTTTCCATCAACCACAGATGTTAGGAATTTTATTATAAGTTCCAAAGACTTCACAGAACTGGTCCTAGTTAGGTCAAAAGTGGTGAGCTGGGATTCTCTAGTCTGACTCCTGCATCCTATGTCATTCTGCCTGTCCAAGAATATCTGTATGTCAATGTGTCAGTGAGTTTGATAAACAAATACTACAATGCTTCCTGATCCTAAAGCACTATCAAGGGTATCATTTATTTAATATCATCTTTTCAAGCAAAGATGAATCACTACCAACTATATATATATATACACACACACATACATATATGTCTTATGTCTTTTAATCTCAAATTATAATTTTTGGTATTTAGAAGTTGTATGCCTTAATTTTTCATAAATTTGGATAGTTGAAGTTTGAAGTATATTATATAAAATAAAGAAGTATATACTTATGATATTACATATATACTTAATATATAACTAAATCTTTAAGTATATTAAACTTATTTATACACATAAACATAAAATTTATAGCCCTTTCACTTATTTTAATCTTTAAGTCTCTATTCAACATAATGGTAGAAAACTTAATCTTATTGATTTTAAGGAATCTTAGTTATTTAAGATTTTTAAACTGAACCAATATTTATTCCTTTACTTTTCCCCCCAAGTTACATCCCAGTTTCTGGAGGTTTGCATAGTATTATGGAATTAGCAGGAAGGGGATATTTGTTCCTTATTTGTCCTTTACTTTTGCTGGCCTCTATGGAGAAGATAAACTCTGTTTGACTTTTGGTTGTCCACTGGCCTCTGCTCACAAGCGCACAGAACCCTTGGTAACAAAGACCTCAAACTCCTTCTCCTCCTTATTTCAAACATAAGAACTCTTAGTTCACACCTCTCTTTGGGAAAAGGGATGGTCAGCTCTTCTTGGGCACCATGTTGGAGGTGCTTGAGGCTATTCCTGAACTCCACCTCACTTAGATATTATTAACTCAATGTTCAGGGTCAGAGGGGAGCTGGGGAAGGCTCCCTCTTAGCTCTCTATTCATCTATCCTTCCTATAGCCACCAAATCTCTTCACTAGGGCAAAACTCACCCTTAATCATTAATTACTATTCTTATCTCTATTGGTAGTATAAATGTTATGGACCCAATCTTTCAGGGTTTTGACGTTTTATATTCAAAGTCAAGCTTTTAACACTTCAGCACTTCAGTTTCAAAAAACTGGGCTATACCAAATCAAAAGCCCTCAAAACAAAAACTTCCAAGACTGAGGCATTTGCTTTGGATATTTTAAAAATTACTGCCTCTGGGGCTGGAGTGGTGGCTCAGCAGTTATGCACTTGCCCCGCAAGCTCAAGGAAGCAGGTTTGAACCCCAGCACCACATATATAATGAAGCATCGGGGCAGGGAAACCACATGAAAAACTAAATAAAATTGATTCTCTCTTTCTCTTTCTCTCTCACTGTCCCTCTCTTTTAAAAAGAAAAAAAAAAGATTGCCTCTTTTGTTTTTACTGGATTATCTTTTGGCTTACTTTCTCTGAGGAAAATAACTGTTCCCCTGAGGCTATCATACTATTTACCCTTGGAAGGGGTAAACCAAAAAGTCTTGGTTAATGTTATAGTTTGGATGAAAGGAGTCTCCCAGGCTGAGGTGAAATGATTGAGTTATGAGAGTCTTAACCCCATGGGTGAGTTAATCTCCCGATAGGCATGAACAGGCACCTGAAAGCAGGTAGGGTGTGGCTGGAAGGTAGGTCATTGGGGGTGTGCCTTTGGGTATATATTTTGTAACTAACATGGAGTCTCTCTGCTTCCTGATGTGACCTTGAGCTGCTTTTCCTCTGCTGCAATCTTCCACCATGATGTTCTGCCTCACCTCCGGCCCTAAGGAATGGAACTGGCCATTGACCGACTCAGACCTCTGAAATCATGAGGCCCCAAATAAACTTTTCCTGCTAAAATTGTTCTTTTCAGGACTTCTGAGCAAAGCAGTGGAAAAGCTGACTAAAACAGTTAACATCTCCACGTGTAATCCCTCCACAAATATGAGAAGATATGAGTATGTAACATACAACCATAAACATAAGACATACATAAATACATATAAGTATGAGGCATAATAGATGGTTTTATGGGTTATGTAGAATTTCTGTGTGACATCTAAAAGTATATAGTTTTTATGTCTTCTAATGTACAGATGATTGAAGTCAGAATCCGGGCCAAGATAATGGCAATCAAAGTAGAATGGAAAAGCAGGGATATAACAGAGAAATTTATTTATTTATTTATTTAAAGAGAGAAGGACAGTGAGAGACAGAGGGAGAGACAGAAAGAATCAATTTTTATTGAATTTTTCACATGGCCTTCCTTGCTCTGACAGTCGTGTACGTGGGTGCTGGGGTTTGAAATCCATGTACTTGAGCATGCCAGGCAAGCACCGTTACTGCTGAGCCACTGCTCCAGCCCCAATAACAGAGAAATTTCAAGGAGTGATTGCATCTTGGCAATTGTGTGAAGACATGACATTTTCTTAAGTCAGCTCTCCGTATCTGCAGCTTCTGTGTCTGTAGACTTAACTACTTGAGGTTCAACATATTTGGGAAAAATATGCAACTGTCATGAACATGTACAGATTTATTTCTCAGCATCATTCCCTAGATAATACAGTATAAAAAACTATTAACATAGCATTTCCATTGTATTAGTAACCTAAACATGATTTAAAGTATATGGAAAGGTATGCATAAGTTATGTGCAAATATTATGCCACTTTTATAAGGCATTTGAGCATCTTTGGTTTTTGATATTCTTATATGATACTAGAAGGAATCCTCTATGGATTCGTTGTTCTGAGGGACAACTGTGCACTGGTGGTGATAATATTACAGACTAGACAGATTTTAACAAATTATCTGCTTTCACTTCAAGGTTGAGATTCTGTTAGGCCAGGCACTTACCATCTTTTGCTGTTATGGTAATGACCTTGGAGATTCAGAACCTTAAACAGAAGATTCAGAACTTTTCCATTCTTCACAGTTTGCTATGGTTTGAATACGTGTCACCTCTAAAACTCATGTTGAGATTTAATTCTCATTGTTATAGCGAGGTGAGGCCTTCATGAGGTGATTAGGCAATGAGGGATCTGCTGCGATGGGTGGGATTAAGGCGAATAAAGGACCAATTCAGCCCCCTTTGGCCTCTTTGCTTTTCTGCACTCTGCCACGTGAGAACAACCTTTCCTCCCTCCAAAAGATGAGGTGCTCAAGGTTTTATCTTGGACGCAGAGACCAAGCCCTTACCAGATACCAAACCTGCTAGTGCTTTGATCCTAGACTGCCCAACTTACAGAACTGTGAGAGACAATTTCTATTCTTTATAAATTATCCAGTCTCAGATATTCTGCAACAGTGCCCCAAACAGACTAAGACACAATCTAATTAAATTACATTCAACGAAATATTTATGGAACATGTCCTACCTGCAAAATTCTGAATAAATTGTTATAAAGAATTCAGAGATGATTAAAACTGAACTTCTGAGCTGAAAGTCACATAGGGTCTGAATTGATTATTAGAGAACGGTTTTTTAAATTACAGTCAGAGAATTTAAAGATTTTTTTAAGAGAGAGATAAAGAGAGAATCAATTTTATTTATTTTTTCATTTGGCCTTTGTTTCTCTGACATTTAGTGCTGAGCCACCATTCCAGCCTGAATTTACAGATCTTAATAATGATATAATTATATACTTATAGAATATCAGGGACTTTGGGCTGGAGAGGTGGCTCAATAGAGGAGTACTTGCCTGGCATGTGTGATGACCTTGGTTTGAACCCCAGCACCAACTACATAAATAAGTGGAGGGAAAACAAATAAAGAAACAAACAAAAAAATTAAAAAAAATAAAAATTGACTCTTGACTCTCCTTCTCACTCAATCTCTCTCTCTCTCTCTCTCAAAATAGAAAAATAAAAGGTAGTTAAAAGACATAAGGGAACCAGCAAGGTAGAAGCTCCAAAAATAAATAAAAAGTAATGAAATTTAGAACTAAATTTACAATCAAATTAGGGGAAAAAAAAAGAAGAGAAATCACAATGTCAAGCATGCCAACTTAGAACACCTTTTCGGGAAAACTTTTTTTTTTTTTTTTGTACAGAGGATTGAACCCAGAGGCACTGAACCAACTCATTTTATTTTTAATTTTGAATCAGGTTCTCACTAATTATTTAGGGCCTCACTTATTTGCTGAGGCTGTGGGAAACCATTCCTTACTCAGGAGTCAAAAAATTCTTCAATATGTTTGACCCAAGGAAATTATCTGTTAAAGGTGCAGGAATGTATTAATAAAGGCTTCCATTGCTATAAAATTAGCAATAGTCAAAGTTGAATAAGTTTTATAGTATCATAACATACACCTACCTACTGATTTGGATGCCAAGTAAATCCTTTCTCAGAACCACCCCTTCACCCATCTTTTTCCACTTGGTGCTCATATATGATTGTATAGCAGAATGCACCTGATTAGCTTAATAGAGAACAATCCCTGAGAAGTTTCAAAAAAATACAAGACCAAGAAGAGAAACCAGCATTATATATGAGAAGGAGAGAGACGAGACAAGTTTCTCTGTGTGTATCTCACTAGGAACACACATACACTAACAGATGTTGGCAACTTCTTATTTTTTAAATCACCATAAGGATCAGAGAAGTACAGAAAGCCAAATACACAAAAGAAAATAAAACAGGTACATATATTAGAGACAGTCCTCATAGCTTAATTACCTGTTTCCAGTGTGTTCCAGAGGTTTAAGTGTTTTCTTGCCCTTAGTGTCCATGGAAAAATCTCGATATCAAGTGACTACCTAAGAGCATTCACTTATGTAAACATGGTGCATGTTATATATGTGTGGGTCTTTGTGGGAATGTAAAATAGGGTATATCCCTGAGGGGGAATATCAGAAACAAAAGGACAATACTCTTTCAGTCCCATACCATTTGCAAAGACTGCATTTATAAAATCCCAGGGGATACGGGTGGAAACCAGAACAAGGATTGGGGCCAGGAGGCTAATTTGCAAGGATTTCACTTCCAAATCATTCACTGGAAGGATTCAACTTTAAGAGAAGGAAATCTGGAGATGTGAGGGATTGAATACCAAAACAAATATGACTTAAAAGCCAAATTATAAAAGGGTATATAATAAAAAGTCTTCTTACCATTCTGGTCCTCCTCTGATCAATCCCCAACAAGTTAACTACTCTACTTACTATCTTATGTCAATTTCAATAGCTTCTTCTAATACACAAGCAAAAAGAAAAAAGAAAAGAAAAAAGAAATACAGATTCTTACTTTTCTTCATTTGTTTACAAAGGTAGAATATTGAATATACCATTCTGCACCTTATTTTTTGTTTTTTAAATATATCTTGGGCTTCCCTATCAGCATAAAGAATCTTCCTTATTTTTCTTACAGTTGCCTAAATGTTGTGTGGTATACATTTATTATCATTCATTTAACTAGATCCTGTTGATAGACATTTGGTTTGTTTCCAATCTTTAGCTATTACAGACAGTATTATAATGAATAGTTTGCATAAAAGTCCTTTCTCACTTGTGCATGAATATTTGCAGGACAATTCCTCCATAGGTACTTCTGAGTCTTTAGGGGCTTTCATTATTTAAAAGCACCCACTTGGCTGTCTTTGTGGGGATGCACCCTACTGGGAGAAAGAATGTTTTTGTAAAAAGCTAAAAAAATGTGATGTCATAGGGCCCAAGTCATTCTTTTTTTTTTTTTTTTTTAAGAGAGAGGGATAGTGAGAGAGAGAGAGAGAGAGAATTAATTTTTTATTTTACTTTTGTCATGTGACTTTCATTGCTCCACCACTTCATCGTGTACATGGTGCTGGGGTTCAATGTCATGTCCTTGTATATGCCAGGCAAGCATTGTAACTGGAGAGCCACCACTCTAGCTCTGTTCCAAGGCATCCTTAATGAAAACCCTTAAGAAAGCCCAACCCCTGGAGCGGTGGCTCAGCGGTTACAGTGCTTGCCCCGCATGTGTGAGTACGTGGGTTCAAACCCCAGGACCACATACACAATAAAAGTGTCCCAGCAACGAAAGCAACATGAAAACCTAAATAAAAAGAGAGCCCAGTCCTGGATGATGAACCATGTTTCTGTCTAATTTCAGTGGGAGTTTGAGTAGTGGTTCTAAAGCTGTTGAAGAGGTTGCACTGGGGTGGGGATCGTGGCCTGCCTGGAGCAATGGGCTATAGCTCAAACTTGAGGCCATGCTTGTGTTGTGTATAAGGTGGGCTGCTGAGGTTTAAGCATAACTGTGAAAATTAGTGACCTCCACAGTGCAGGTGGCCTAGGGCAAAGGGTGACACATGGTCAACTCTTTTCCCTGTTCTTACATTTTCTCACATGATACTAAGAAGCTAATGAAAGCCACAATCCTGTGAAACTTGGTGATCTTTGGGTAATATATATGTAAAAAAGGGGGATGGTGGGTGTGGATAGAAAGCTGTTAACATTCTCTAGGCCTACAGGGTAATAAAATAAGTGAATGTATCACTTTGCCCACCTGTTGATGTTAATAAGCACAACCTCTGTTGAGAACATTGCCTGAGCTTTCCCAATACAGGTACGTATATTCACCAACATAGTTTTTTTTTTATTATTATATAAATAGGATATTTCTATATATCCATGTAATTCAGTCATTATCTTTTTTTAACTTTAAATATATTCTTTGGAATTCTTTTAGCATAAGGTCTATATCATTTTTTGAATATTGCATAGAAGTCTGTCATAAATTATTTATCCATTTCTGATTTTTGCCACTGGAAAGAATACTATAGCAAACATCTTTGTACTTTTCTCTGGGAACATATGTGGGTGCTTCTCAAGGACAGATACCTAGACATAGGAATCTGAGATTGATGGGTACTAACATCTAAAATTTCAAGGAATACTGTCACATTGTCTTCCAAAAAAAAAGTTTATTAGTCTATACTCTTGCCAATGGTATAAAAGAGATTGCACACATTCTTATGAATATTGGATCTTATTAGTCTTAAACATTTGCTACTTTTATTTGTGAATTATATAATGCTGTTTTAATGTAGATTTCCTGGATTGCCCGTGAGGTTGAACCCCTTTCCATATGCTTCATTTTTATTATTTCTGTAAATGGTCTGTTTTTGTGTCTTTGCCCATTTTCTGTTAGGTCTTTGCCTCTTATGTTTTCCCCTTAGTCTGCTCTTGGTCTTCTAACTTTTAAATAGATCACATCTATTAAGACTCTTTCTCTGGTTGTGTGAGTTTGAACAAGTTCTGAGCCTCAGTTTTCTTCTCTGTAGAACAGAGATAACATGATCACATCATTGAACTGTTGTGATAAATAATTAAAAACTCTGCAAAATATCATAAGGTGTGAACATGGTTGAGTAATAATATATTTAATAGTGGAAAAAGAAGAATATCTATCAATAATACAAAATGGGTTTAATAAATTATGATAAATCCATATGATGGAATATTATATAGGCACTGAAAATCATATTTTAGAAGACTGTTTAATGATATAGAATAATGCTCACCATAAATTAAAAATAAGCAGGTCACAAAAGTATATGGTTCGATTTCAACATTGAAAAATATACATGTGTAATTATATATCTAATTTTTATTATGTCTTTTAAGAAAAGACTAGAAGGAAAGCCTCCAAAATGCTAAGACTGTATATCACTGGGCTCTAAGCTCCCACATTTCTATAATTATCCTTCTACTTGCTTTATTTAAAAATTTTCTACTATCAGAGTAGCTTTTACAATTAGAAAAATGTTATAAAATCAATGTAATTCGTGCTACAATATAGTACCTACAGACATGTGCAAAAGGAGGAGAAAGACACAAAAGCTATAGAATGAACTTGAAGAAGTAGGTTTCGGAGTTTGGGGAAGAAAGGCCAATAAAAAACAGTCTACACCACGGACTTTGGCACCAACTGAGAGAAGCAAACGGAGATCAAAACAATCACAGTTAGGAACACAAGTATCATAAGATCTCACTCGGAATCTAAAAATATTGAACTCAGAGAGCAAAGAGCAGAATAGCTGTCATCAGGCTGATAGGGACACCAATGCATAGCTGTTGCTCAAAAAGTGCCAAGTTTCAGTTAGACAACAGGAATAAATTTTGAGACCTATTGCACAGAAGAATGACTGCCATCAACAGTGACATATTGTCTATTTCAAAATCACCAAGAAAATAAATTCAAATTCTCACCATGAAAATGGTAAGTAAATGCAGTGATGGATATGCTAATGAGCTCAATTTATTATTCAATCATACATGCATCAAGATATTATATTCTACCCCATTAGGTATACAATTATGAAAAGTTAATTAAAAGTATGAATTTTTAAAAAATGTAAAAACTTTTAAATCCATTACTCTAAAAAACTTCCTCCTCTGCCCCAAACAAAACAATCACTGTTATTACTAATAAAGTTTATAGGATGTGCCTTTAGGTCTTCTGAAAAGAACTGGAAGGTCTTACAAGATCAGGCTTTGACCTACCTACAGCAAGGAAAGGGCAGGGTAGAAAGTGTTCCCTGCAAGGCAGAGGCTGAGGAAGCAAAGGAAAGCTTTGCTCCTTTTCCTAAACTCACCAATCAAAATGTACTTCTTAGTGGAGGGTAAAGAAGTACTACTTCAGGGATCTTTGCTCCATATGCAAACATGAAGCTGGAAAAAAAATGAAGGTACCCCAATTTTGGAAAGTGTTCAGTCATGTTAAGTACGGTAGGAAGATCAACTAGGAAGAGTGCCATAATAGTACCTGTAGAATGGAGAAAAAGTGTAATAGCAAAGATAACCTCCATAGACTCCCCTTTTAAGAAATATGCCAGTTAAGAAATAAGAAAAAGGGGGCTGGAGCAGTGGCTCATCAGTTATGGCGTTTGCCTGGCATGCGTAAGGACATGGGTTTGAACCCCAGCACCACATACACAACAAAGTGTCTGAGCAACGAAAGCCATGTAAAAAACTAAATAAAGTTTGTTCTCTCTCTCTCTCTCTCTCTCTCTCCCTGTCTCTCTTTCTCTGTCCCTCTCTTAAAAAAAAAAAAAAAAGGAAAAGAAAAGATATAAGAAAAAGGGGCTGGAGCGGTGGCTCTGTGGTGACTCTGTGGTGGCTCCATGGTTAAGGTGCTTGCCTGGCATGCGTGAGGATGCAGGTTCAAACCCAAGCACCTTGTACCCAGCGAAGTGTTGGAGCAACAAAAACCACATGGAAAACTAAATAAAAACCAGTTCTCTCTTTCTCTCTCTCTCACTGTCCTCTATCTCAAAAAAAAAAAAAAAAAACAAAACCCAAAACAAAGAACAAACTGAAGTAAGAAAAAACAGAGCTATGTTGAAAGAGTGCCTAGAGGAAACAAGGTTCAATTTTTTTTTAAAAAAAGAAAGAGGAGATAGTGAAAGAGAGAGAGAGAGAGAAGCGAATTTTATTTAGTTTTTCAAGTAACCTTCATTACTCAGACACTTGGTTGTGTGCATGGTGCTGGGGTTTGAACTCAAGTACTTGTGCTTGCCAGGCAAGCATGGTAAACGCCAAGCCACAGCTCCAGCCCCACAAGGTTCAATTTTTATTTTATTATTAAATAAATTTATTTTATATTTTAGTCAGAGAAACTTAGGCTTATTTATTGCCTAAAGGGAAAGAATGATAGGGAGTGCTTGAAGAGAGGAGTGACTGGAGGCACCAAGGTCTGTTGGTTGGAGGAATGTCAAATGTAGCAGGAGTTTCCATCAGTAATTCAGCCTTGCAGAGTACTTGGGAGTTGACTAAGGGTGATAGAAATAAATTTGGTTAAGTGTGAAGACTTAACAAGCATTTAATTGAACAGTTATTTTATTTTCTAGAATCTCAGAAGCAAAGAAAATAATATTTTGGTGCATTTGATTTTGGAAATGGACCAGGCAATCATGGCTTCTGAAGACTGGCCAAAACATCCACATAAATAAAATGTAACCAATAAAGAGTCTTCTTTTCTGAAAAGAAGCCTATTCTAGAGATTAACATTTAAAACAAAATTGGAGGAGCTGGAGTGGTTGCTCAGTGGTTAGAGCACTTGCCTGGCATGCATGAAGACCCAGGTTCAAGCCCCAGCACCACATATACTACTAGGTGTTGGAGAAGCAAAGGCCAGATGAAAAAATAAATAAAGTTGATTCTCTCTTTCACAATCTGTCATTAAAAAAATTGGGAATAACAAAGTTTAGGATACAGTGAGCTTACAGAATAAAGGTTGAGTTTGTTAGTCAACTCTTATGTTTTATTGTTATCAAATCCAGTTCCATTAAAAATAACTATTTCATAAGGTAAGCTGATATGTCAGATACATTAGAAAACCATGTGAGGTATGAATGATTATTGAACTGAGCATGCATGCCTGTAGCTGTCCCTGATTTTAAATCCATACACAGATTTGGACATATTCAATGAGACAAAACAGACAAACGTACATAAGTATTGGTTTTATCTGGTTACTGTGATTGTTAAATCCTTTGCTCTCATGGAGCTTTAAAACTGGCAAAAGAACAAAGTTAGAACTTAACAGTGCTGCTATTTTTAGTCAGTCATGTGCTCCAAATACATTAATTGCATACCAGCTTTTTAAAATATGTGTGCTTGTCTAAGAGACAGGACATTGTGTTTTTGAAAGAGAGCATTTTCCAAAATGTCTACTTTTTGTAAAGGTAGTCTATGTGAATATATTTTATTACAGATTGACTGTAGATATGATACTAACTACAATATGAAATTAGAAAATGCAATATGTAACATTTAACCTCTTCCATACTTGATCTGTTTAGCACTATAGGTTTTCGTTGGAAGACTGCTTTATGTGTATGGGAGGTGCTCATCCCTCCCTCCTAAATCAAGAAATGGAGATTCAGGGTCAAGTTACCAGGTTTAAGTAAAAGACAGGGGAGAATCTAGGAAAGATGGAGATGAGAAGCAGGTTGCATATTTAAGTCAAAATTTAGAACACAAAGCAGATCTACCTCATCAAGGTCAGAAGCATTAGTAATTAGTAAAGTCAGGGGAAATGATGTATGGTGGATAGACAGACTGCTGGCACATCTTCAACTGACCCCATCCATCAGATGAACCCCTTCATATGGTTTAATAATGAGGTGTATCCCAAAAATCATGTGTGAGACAATGCAAGAATGTTCAGAGGTGAAATGATTAGATTATGAAAGACAAAACCAAATCAATGGATTAATCCTCTGTTATGAATTAACTAGGCAGTAAATGAAGGCAGGTAGGGTATGGCTGGAGAAAGTAGGTCCTTGGGGGTATGCCTTTGGGATTACATTTTTTCCCCGGCTTCCTGATCATTGTGTTCTGAGCTGCTTTCCTCTACTGTGCCCTTCCACCATGATGTTCTGCCTCACCTTTATCTCCTAGCTATGGAGTTGGCTGACTATGGTTTGAACCTTGAAAACTGTGAGCCAAAATAAATTTTTCCTCCCCCATGTTGTTCTTTCAAGACTTTTGGTCACAGTGATGAAAAAGCTGACTAAAACACCCCTCTTTGGGCAACCCATGTATTCTCATGAATGTACCTTGTTATGGTTTGAATGTGAGGTGTCCCCCAAAAGCTCACGTGTGATAATTTGGGAAGACTGAGATGAAATGATTGGGTTATAAAAGCCTTAATCAATAGGGGGATTAACTGGCAACTGTAGGCTTATAGAGTGTGGCTGGAGTAGGTGGGTCATTGGGGGCAGGTATTTGGGGCATATATTCTGTATCTGGCATGGAGTCTCTCTCTCTCTCTACTATGTTTCAGGATGTGACACCTTGAGCTCCCTGTTCCCTGGAGCCATACCTGCCACCACGATGTTCAGCCTCACCTTGATGAGCCCCAAGGAATGGAGCCGGCCATCCATGCACTAAGACCTCCACAACTGTGAGCCCTCAAAATAAACTTTTCCTCCTAAAATTGTTCTTGTCAGGTCCTTTAGTTGCAGCAGTGAAAAAGCTGACTAAAACACACCTAATAATGTGTTCCATGAAAATAAGGTGTCTATCACAGTTAAACGGGGTGTTTCTGAATCAGCGTTTAAGGGTATATTGCTTGAATTATTGTACTAGTAATGATAAATTTTGAAGGGCCCACCTGCACACCTTGGTGACATAGCTGACTGGAATTAACTTTTGGTTTGTATTCAAGGTCATTGTATAGAACAAACCCTGCTAGGGATCAAAGTCTTGACTTCTGGGTCAAGAAGCACCCCTCTGTAACCTATTGAATTAATATAATATAGACTGTGATCAAATTTATTCATATTTAGAGAAAGGGAAGGCAATTGTCAGACTCTTCGTCTTTAAAATTCAGTTTTAAAATCTTATCTCAGGCTTCCCTTTTTAGCCCAGGCAATCAATTCATCAATCAGTTAATCCATCACCAAAAGGGGGTGCAAGAGGATATGAATGAAGGAGAAAGTTTCTTACACTTGTTTCTGAATATTCTAAAATGAATAAGATTTCTTTGGGAAAAATCAACTTTTATGCACTGTAATTGGATAGTCATTCTTATGAATGTAAAGAATTTTCTTGTTATTTCAAGTTAACACTTTTCTTTTCTAAATCAGGAATCAGTATACTTTCTCTATAAAGGAGAAAAATGTTTTAATTTTCATGGGTCATATCTTTTCTCTGGCAATAATTCAGTAGTTATACATGATAAGTAAATGATTTGGTGTGACTGTGTTCCGGTAAAACTTTATTTATAAAACAGGTGACTGCATTTGGCTGATTGCAATTGGTTATAGTTAGGAAATTTAAAACCATTTTTTTTTAAGGGAGAGAGAGGGACAGTGAGAGAGAGAGAGAAAGAGAAAATCAATTTTATTTAGTTTTTCATGTGGCTTTTGTTGCTTCAACACTTGGTTGCATATGTGGTGCTGGGATTCAAACCTGGGTCCTCATGCATGCTGGGCAAGACTTGTAAACTCTGAGCAACCATTCCAGCCCCACCAATTTGTTTTTGATGATATTGATAGCTAGCATTCATTGGAAACATTATATGTCAGGTACTGTTATGAAATCTCTATTAATTCATCTAATACCCATACTAGACCCAATTCTGTTTTGGTAGATTGAGTAGCTAGTCTTACAGCCAGCAAGTGTTGAAGCACAGATTTGCACCTAAATAGTTTATTTCCAGAGTCTAAACTCTTCACTGTAAGAAGTAGATGTCAACCAAGTGACAGTCTGCCCTTTTCCAGTGTCACCTTATTATTTTGCACTCGGGAAGTTCTGGCAGGTGGATTTACCTCATAAGACCTGTGCTGTCTACTTGATAACTGTTTTTCCCACTACATCACTGGTTGATCCTAATTCACTAGGCTGTGGCTTCCCCATATGAATAGCCACAGGGAAGAGGTTATGAGCCTGTATCCTTAGTAATGCTTGATTTTTTTTTTAAAAAGAGACAGGGACAGTGAGAGAGAGAGAAAGAGAGAATTGATTTTATTTGGTTTTTCATGTGGCTTTCATTGTTCCAACACTTTGTTGTGTACATGGGTACATGGGTCTGGGGTTTGAACTTGCGTATTTATGCATGCCAAACGCCATAATCACAGAGCCACCGCTCCAGCCCAATGCTCTGGCTTTTTATTTTTCACAACATATCACCTGAGCTTGTAGAGATTAATCCATATTTTCAGGAAGTCTTGGTATGATTAATGAGATTTCTAAATAAAGGGGCAACTTGGAAACTATACACTACAAGGGTCTACTCCCATAGCCCAAAGGAAATGCACACACATAAAGACAAATCTGGTAAAGAGGGGTCTTTGGTGGACACAACCCTGTGTCTATTCTTCTATTATGGTTTGAGTAAGGTGTGTCCCTGAAGGATCCATTTTATTTGAAAGCTTGCACTGCAGGGTGGTGCTGTGGAGAGATGGTGGACCTTTGGGAGGTCCTTAAGTCATTAAGGATATGAAATATTTTTCATGAAATTCTTTGGTTATTCTTGAGAGAGAAAGAGAGTTGTCATAAGAGGGATAAACCTGGCCTACTCATACTTTTTCTCTCTATTCCTGCTTAAGACAGGGCCATTTCCTTCTGCACGTGCTACCATTACGATGTGTCATTATCCCAGCCTGGGGCCAAACCAATAAGGTCACCTGATCTTGGACTTTGAACTTGCAAAACTGTGAGCAAAATAAGCCACTTTTCTTTATAATGTTAGCTCAGTGTTTTGTTGTAGTAATGCAAAACTGGCTAATAAAAACTCTTTTTTGAGAATTCTCACCTTTGTTCTAGAGACTGTGTTCTGGAGCTTGGTTCTATCCACATTCCCAGTATTCCCAACACTCCAGAGTTCAGTACCTATAAGGACTCCATCAAGGGGCTTTCTGCCTCTGACTACTGGTCGGGCTCAGCCAAGGGAGAACCCTAAATGGGGTAAGATGGAAAGAGAAAAATGAGGTCAGGATGCATATTCCCTGTCTCACTTCTTCAAGGTAGTTGTCATAGTCAGTTTTAAGGTGTCAATGTGGCTAGATTATAGTCTTCCACATTTGATCAAAAAGTTACTTAGGTGTTGCTATGAAATTGTTTTACAAATATGATTAAAGTCTATAGTCAATTTACTGCAAGGAATATTATTTTAGTTAACTTGAGTAGATCTGACTCCATTATTTGAAGAGTCCCAAGAGCAGACCTGAGAGAAGAACAAATTTCACCTATGTCCACCATGCCTGGCCCTCCTGATGGTGGCCTGCCAGATAGATTTTGAACTTGTTTAGCCAGCTCTTATAATTGCATAAGCCAATTTCTCTCGTAACACATATCTCCTACTAGCTCTGATTCTGTGTTTGAACCTGGACCAGTAGAGTGGTCTTGAGCCAGCTGTGATGCTTAACAAAGGCCAATGCTCCCCTCAAGTGTCCAGCTCTACCTGATTCTCTCCCTTTGTTTTGTAGCTGCCTTCAGCCTGTGGGACAGTAACATGCAAATGTTATTGTCCCATTGCTAGTAGACTTCTCATATCCTGTATTTGTACATAGTCTCTTTGTGAGTCACCTGTTCCTGAATAATCCTGCTTTGAGTGTACTGTTTCCTCTTTGAATCCATGTTTTTATATCCACTAATTAACACTAGAAATCAAGACAATCATCAGATAAATTAATTTACTTATTCAGAGTATATTTGTATGTCTTTTAAGACTTGGCCAAGTGCTAGATGTGGTGGTTGATAAAAACAAAGCAATCCATGTCTTCAGGAATTTACAGTTTGGTGGGGAGATAGATAATTAAGCAAAGAATTACTGTTTTGTGTGGTAGATTCTACAATAGGAAAAGGATTACAAGACATGAGAGCATGGGTGGGGTATTCTTAACCCAACATTGAGTGAAGGCATTAGGGGAAACTTCCTGGATGATGAGACACCCAAGTTGAGGTCTGAAGTAGGAGAAAGTATGATCCAGGAAAATATCTGTATGCAGTAGCTAATCTATGTATGTGGTACGAAGTATTTCAGGTAAGACAGTGACCTGTGGAAAGGCCTAGGGTCTTAGAGAGTGTGGCTTCCTTAATGCCCTGAGAATCATGGGTAGAGGGTGGAGAGCATAGGTTGCAGAGCTAAACAGACACCAGATCACGAAGGACTTTGCTGTTAGTGATTACCGGTTGGAGGTAGCAGAATCTATCTGAGGGGTTTAGGTCTGGGGATGTTGTAATTAGATCTGAGTTTTGGAAAGAATGTTCTGCAGAATGGAAAAATTCCCGAGGGAGTGGATCTGGAGTTCCAAGTATGCAGGCAGAAGATGATGGAGACTTGCACAAGAGTTAAGGTCAGATTAGAAAGAGATAATGGTAGGTTTCTAGAGATGTTTGGCAAGTAAATATGACTGACTTTGTGGGAAAATGAGATTTTGGCTCTGGGGATTAGGCAAGGTAAAAGAAAAAAGAAGAGTGAAAGTGCACCTTATGTTTTAGCATTGAGTAAATGGATGATGGTGCATTTTCTGAAATAGAAAATACAGGTTTAGGGAGAAAAAAAAATGGGTTCATTGTTTAACATATGCAGTTTGAGGGACCTGTGGGATTTACAGGAGGAGCAAAGGTATATGGCCTGAATCCCAGAAAAGAGTTTTGAATAAACTCTCAAAAAGCAAGTAGATGGTAACTGACACTATGGGATTGGATGAAAAA
Organism: Aplodontia rufa; assembly: GCA_004027875.1. Taxonomy (NCBI): domain Eukaryota; kingdom Metazoa; phylum Chordata; class Mammalia; order Rodentia; family Aplodontiidae; genus Aplodontia; species Aplodontia rufa. The sequence continues at coordinate 29,412 of PVKS010002588.1, read as the reverse complement.
CTTCAGGGAGAAAATAAAGTAAGTAAGATTAGGGTTTGAGGTCCCAACAAGAAACAATTGTTTGAAAGGATAGTGAAGAAAGGAGAGTCTGAAAAGAAAGAGAAAAACCAACAGAGCGAGGCTGCTCCTGAACCCTGGGAAGATAGAGTCAAGCAGTTTTTATGCAAAAGTGGAGCAAGGAGGGCCTGGAAATTGCATGTGGGGAGTGAAGACATAGGTCCATTCTGTCCCAGATGGAGTATAGGAAATGCATAAACTCTACCTGAGAGCCTGCAGAAAAGCTATAGCTTCTCAAAAGAGAATGATGTCTTAATTAGATCAAGGCAGTGTACTTTCAAAGAGTCTGAGAGAGGGGAGATCCTTTATTACACAAAGGAGTTTCATAGCTATGATATGGAGGTAGGTTTGAAGAAAATGCCCAGAGCTGCATGGAGATGTTTTCAGGGCAGTGTGCACTACTGGTGTGACTTCTGCACACCTGCCCATCCATCCCTCCTACCATTGTCACAGAGTTCCTAACATCCCAGTGAGATAAAAGCACCAACTCTTTGCACATGGTAATACTCCATTCAGATAATGGATAATGCCATATGCATATGGATAATACTCCATAACTCCACAACTGGTCCATAACTGTGGACTTTTAATCAAATCTGAAATACTTAGGGTTAATTTGACAAGCTTTATGTGCTACTATATACATTGGTGTTTTCCAAAGGACAGACCAAGAAGTTTTTCTGATTCAAAACAAAATGACAAAAATGCAATTAATGTAGATTTTTATTGTTTATATTGAAAGTGTCCAACATGATGCTTGAATTAATATAAATGATTACTACAGTCAAGCAGATTAACATATCCCTTATTTCATATGCCTACCTTCCTCCTTTCTTTCCTTCCTTCTTTTTTTCCTGGATGTTTTATGTGTCTCAGGGAAAAGCTGTGATTTCAAATCTCCCAGGAAGTGGTCAGGCTAGAGATGGCTAGAGTTGAGGCTGGTAGGGACAGATGAGCTGATGATCAGTCTTGATTATCCGAAATGTTGATTATATTGTGCCACTGTCATATGCAGTTATTCTTTCATTTGAAAATAAATAAAATTCTGCTTTTGTGTCCTTTAGGAAAGTACTTACATAAATTAGTGACTTTGTTGCCTCCTGTGAAACAATTATTATACGCCACTTTGAGAGTTCGATGGAACAGTAATAACAAAAAAAAGCTAGTGGAAGGTCTGGAAAATTTCAGCACTAATTTAAGTTCAAGATTGCTTCCATTCTGTGACCAAATTACTCTGGGAAAAGATTTGCAAGTACCTCTGGATACCTTCAAAGTTCATCCTATATTTCAATGACATGAAATTTAGCATACCAAAACCAATCTTCTTTGGTGGGGGGGCAAAGATGGAACACTTAATTTAAAGGAATTAAAGCAAGAACTAAATTGTAAGAAAGTCATTAGAGTAGAGTTGGAGTTGAGATGAAAGCCATACTTAGTGAACAGCAAGCATGCTTTTAACAAACCATGTAACACTGTTAGTTACACAAATGTAAGTGGTAGATCTATTTGGCTAATTTGGTGTTTAAGAAAGCATAGAAGTTGGGAAAAGGTATTTGTTCCTCAGGCATAAGAATAAAATCCAAGGATGGAAGGATAGAGAGTTTTTTCTTCTGTGAATTTCTTCCCTTCTTTTCCTAAAATAAATGTTTTCTTCTTCTTATCTTGATTCTGCCCCTTTCCCATGAAACTGAAAGAAGAAATTTCAATTTATCACAGCAGTGTATGGTCATCCTGTCAATCAAATGGTAGGGTATCTTTGTAAGCCTTTGACAAATCAAACTGAGATAGAAGAACTTCTTGTTTTGAGATGGAGTGGAATATTTGCGGGTCAAAACTGACTCATAGACCATGTGCCGATAAGCTCCTGTTTCAGAGGAGTCGAAGCTTTTGAGAAACCCCATCGTAGTCTTTTGGTTGCCAGTTTGTTTTTACTAGTAATTGCACCTTAAAACACCACTTTGTTTCACTTAACAGGTGGCATCTAAGACAATGGTTGACAAAAGACAGATTAACAAGGGAAGTTGTGGAAAATCTAAACTATTTTAAGAAAAGAAAAATTTTAAACCAGTAGTAATTAAACCCAGTTAGGGCTAAAGTCAAGATGCACAGACTGTATATTAAGGTCACTTCTACCCCTACAATTAAACCATTTTGTGGTTCAACCCAATCTTTTGTGCAGAAATAAGTTTGTTCTTTGATAGAGCAAAGAAAAAAAAAGCAGAAAAACCATAGCTATTACCAGATAAACTAGGGTTTATTGATGCTCTTTCAAAAATGCAGGATTAGGGGCTGCAGTGGTAGCTTGGCTGTTACAGCGCTTGCCTGGCATGCGCAAGTACACAGGTTCAAACCCCAGCACCCACGTACACAACTAAGTGTGGGGGCAATGAAAGTCATGTGAAAAAAAATTCAGTAAAAATTGATTCTCTTTCTCTGTCTCTCTCTCTCACATACACTGTCCTTCTCTCTTAAAAAAAAATGTAGGATTAGGCATCAGCCTTGACTTGGTTTATCAATATCCATGTGTTCCTGAATGTGTAAGGACGACTCCCTCCATTACGTAAGACTATGTTGAACAAATAAAAAAAGAAGCCATGGAGCTATGATAAGAGAAATGCCAAAAAAATGCAAGATTAAAAAAATCCCATAAATTTCTCAAACAATATGTTCATGTCTATTATTCTCTCTCTGAATAGCTTTATAGCATATTTAGTGCCTTTTGGGGGCATTTATTTGATTCTGCTTTGTTTTTAGACAAGAATTTTTCAAGTAGAAAAAACCCAGGAGGGTATTTCAGGAATTTTTTGTTCGTTCTTCTTGTTTCAGCTGAAAAATCACCTTTATAGCATGCATGAAACCCTGAGTTTGATCCCAAAACTTGGGGAAAAAGCAGTCTTTACAGAAAGCTTTCTCAGCTTTACTGACTCAGGTAGTCTTTCCCTCCTCTATTCCCTATTCTCACTTAGTCTGCATCTCTGCTAAAGCATCATCTATTACTTTATGTAACTGTTTGCTTCCCTCTAAGCTATGATCTTTTCAGAAGCAGAGATAAAAATATGACAAAATAGGAGCTCCCCATCCTCATTTAAAAAAAAGAAAGTGCAACTTATCCATGGTGAACACAAGGATACCACAAAACTTAGGAATGAGACTGAGACACCTGAATGGACCAAGAACCTAAAAACAGAGCAGAAACAAACAAACAGCAACAACAAACCCACATGGGAAGGAAAGAGGAATGGTCTCGCTTTGACCACTTTGCTCCTCACTCAAGTCAGCACCAGCAACAGAGGATTTCCCCGAACCAACAGTCTCTACAATGGGAAAAGTGAGACAGGGTACACATCCAGCTTTCCCCCCAACATTCTGAGATTCCTCTGGGAGGCTCACTTCTGTCTGCAGGAAACTCTGAGAGTAATGGCAGAGCTAGGCCTTCTAGAGTCAGGTAGAAAGGAAGAAAAGCAAGGTCCACACCAGTAACACAAAGATCTGAGTGGCAGCTCTGTGTTCCTGCCAGAGGTGATGCTGGATCAGTGACGTTAGCCCATAGCATAGTCCACTGCAAAGCCAAGCCACTTCCAGAAGCACAGCAGAAAGTTCTACCATCTTGAGTCCTTAGATGCCACCCTGTCCAGGCTCAGAGCCCACCTCAAGGCTCTTATCAGGCAAGGAGTGTCTGCTATCATGCATTTCTGCAGAGCATAGGATATGGGAGTGCAAATGGCAACCAGGCCCACTGTCAGAGACCACGCACAGGCTCCACCCAGGCAGGGAGGCAAGCCAAGCAATGCATTTCTATGCGGCTTAGTCTCTGGATCCTCCTATCCCAAGCAGTGACTCTGCCTAAGCTTGGAGTGTAGTCTGCAGCCTAATCCATATAACTATACTCCCTAGTAGAGAGTATAGCACATGACCCTGCTGGACCAGAGGTAGTTAAGTGCCTAGCCAGGAGCTTTACCTGAATGCAGAGCCAGCTAATGGTCTCACTGGACAGCTGAGCCCACCCAGCAGTCCCACTTGACTTCAGAGCAAAGGCATAAGTCAAGTCTAACTGGAGAGCTCACTAGTAAGCACAGACTGCCTGAGGTCTTAACCAGGTGATCCATCTAGAATCTCAGCTAGACTAAATAATAAAGATCTGTCCCTGCCAAATACATCTGTAAAGGCCAGAAAAGGTGGCTGCTTCCTCATCTACTTAGACATCAATGCAAGTCACAAGGATTACTAAGAATCATGGAATATATGAGGCCACCAAAAGAAGCAAAGAAATGGAGACACAAATGGACTGAGAGTGAAGGAATGGAAAAAATATTCCAAATATTAAAATGCAAATGGTTACAGAGAGAGAGAGAGACAGTGCGAGAGCACTGTCTGTACATCAGATAAACAGACTTAGTTAAGAACTGTAAAAATAGACAAGGAAGGTCATTATGCCATGACCAAAGAGTGAGTCTATCAAGTGGAAACAATAACTACAAATACATAGGCAGTCAACATAGAAGCATCTAAAAATAGAAAGCAAATATTAAATGGTCTGAAGGGAGGGGTAGCTTGCAAGGCAATAGTGGTAGGGGACTTCAATCTCCCACTTTAAACAATGGCCAGATCATTCAGACAGAATTTTTTCTTTTTCTTTCTTTCTTTTTTTTTTTTTTAAGAGGGAGAGACAGTGAGAGAGAGAGAGAGAATCAATTTTATTTACTCTTTTTTTCATGTGGCTTTCATTGCTCTGATACTTCGTTTGTACATGGTGTTGGGGTTCAAACCTGCATACTTGCATATGCTAGGCAAGTGCCATAACCACTGAACCACCACTCCAGCCCCAGACAGAAAATTTAAAAGGAAACATTGGAGTTGAACTATCCCTGAGACCAAATTGGACCTAAGAGAACATTCCATCCAACAACAGCAGAATACACATTCTTCTCAAGCCACATAGAACATCCCCTAGGATAGATCAGATATTAAAGTGCAAAACAAGTCCTAACAAAATTAAGAGGAATGAAATCACTTCAAGTCTCTTTTCCTACCACAACAGTGTAAAACTAGAAATCAATAACATTAAGAATATCAGAAAATGCAAATACATGGAAATTAAACAACATACCTCTGAAAAATCAATGGATCAAAGTAGATATTGAAGGGAAATCAGAACATATTGTGAACCATAATATAATAAAATGTATGCTGGAAATTGATAGCAATAAACACTTACTTCAAAAAAGAATAAAGATCTCAAAATAAAATAATTTATATATTGAAGAAGAAGAAAAGAACAAACTAAACCCAAAGTTAGCAAAAGGAAGGAAATAATTAAGATCAGAGCAGAAATAGATGAAATAGAGACTAGAAAATAACAGGAAAAAAATGAACCCAACTAAGGGTTGGTTTTGGGTAAAGAAATGGAATTGACAAACCTTTAGCTAAACTAAGAAAAAAACCCCAGAAAACTCAAATAAATGAAATCAGGAATGACAGAGGAGATGCTTCAACTGATATCACAGAAATACAAAGAATCATAAGAAGCTACTAAGAACAATTATATGACAAAAAATTGTATATTCTAGAAGAAATGGATAAATTCCTAAAAATATATAACCTACCAAGACTGAATCATGAAGAAATAGAAAAATCTTAGCAAACCAATAATGAATAAGGAGATGGAATCAATAATCAAAAATCTCCCAACAGGAGCTGGAGCAGTGGTTGAGCCATTACGGGCGCTTGCATGGCATGAGTGAGGACATGGGTTCTAACCCTAGCACCACGTACTCAACAGTGTTGGAGCAACAAAAGCCACATGAAAAACAAAATAAAGTTGATTCTCTCCTTATCTCTCTCTCTCTCACTGTCCCTCTCTCTTTCTTTCTCTAACAAAACGAAAACAAAAAAACTTTCAACAAAGGCCAGAACCTGATGTCATCACAACTGATATCTGCCTAAAATCTAAACTGGTCCTTCTCAAACTTTTCCAAAAAAATGGAAGTGGAGGAAACACTTCCAATCTCATTTTATCAAGACTGGCATTATCCTGATCCCAAAGCCAGACAAGGACACTGTAAGAGAAGAAAATTATAGGCCAATATCCCTGATGACTATAAATGCAAATGTTGTCAATGAAGTACTAGCAAACCAAATTCAACAACACATTACAGGGTCATTTGCTATGATCAAATGGGATTTACCTCTCAGGTACAAGCACAGTTAAACCTACCCAAGTCAATAAATGTGATATACTGCATAAGCAGAATGATGTATAAAAGTCATATGATTATGTCAATAGATACAGAAAAAAGCATATGACAGAATTCAACTTATTTTCATGACTAAAGCTGAACAAATTTGGTACAGAGGTAATGCACCTAGACATGAAAAAGGGTATATATGAGTAGCTTATTGCTAATATCATATTCAATGATGAAAAATTGAAAACCTTTTTCTCAAAGAACAGAACCAAGACAAGGATGCATACTCTCATCAATTATCCTCATAATACTTGAAGTTTAAGCCAGAACAATTAAAAAAGAGAAAGAAATAAAAGACATTCTAATAGGAAAGGAAGAAGTGAAACTGATTCTGCTGATGACAGTTCATTTATAGAGAGAAAACCCTAAAAATTCCTCTACACTACTGTTAGGAGAGATAAACAAATTCAGTAGAGTTGCAGGTCAGAAATTAACATGGAAATAGTAGCATTAGTGTATACTAACAACAAACTATCCAAAAAAAGAAATTAGGAAAACAGTCCTGTTTATATTAGCAACCAAAAATGACAATACTTGGTAGTAAACTTTAACAAGGAGGTGAAAGATTGTAAACTGATAACTGCATAATATTGATGAAGGAAATTAAAGAAAATATAAATAAATGAAAAGATACCTTGGTTAATGGATTGGAAGATATCTTCTGTTCATTGATTGAAAGAATTCATATTGTTAAAATGGCCTTTTACCCAAAGCACTTTACAGGAGTATAAACTAATATAGTCAGTATGGAGGGTCTTCAAAAAACTGAAAGAAAAATTGATTCAGCAATTCCCACATCTGAGTATATATCCAAAAGAATTGAAATCAGTATGCCAAAGAGCTATTTGCATTCTCATGTTCATTACAGGCTTATTCACAATAACCGAGATAAGAAATTTACATCAGTGTATACTAATGGCCAAGTATCCAAAGAACAGGTAAAGAAAATGCAATGTAGGGGAGGGAAAGCAGAAATGCTAGGAAATGAAATTGGCCAAATTATATTGCATTTAATAATATGTAAAAACAAATCCCACCAGTATGTACAACTATAATGTATTGATAAAAATATAGGAGAAAAAAGAAAACATGATACACACATACACACAATAGAATACCATTCAGTCTTTAAAAAATAAGAAATTCTGTCGTTGCAGCAACATAATGAATCTGAAAGATACTATACTAAATGACATAAACCAGGAGCAGAAAGACAAATACCGCATGATTTAACTTTTATGTGCGATGTACAGAAATTGAACCTATAAGAAGTGGAGAGTAGAATGGTGGTTATCAAGGACTGGGGCATGGGTGGGGATGAGTGGGCATGGGGAGAAGTTGGCCAAAGGATACAAAATTTAAATTAGGCTGGGGGCATAAGTTTTCAAGATTTATTGCACAGCAATGATATCTTGATTAAAAATCATGTGTCATGTATTTTAAAATTGCTAAAAATAATATATTTTAAATGTTTTCTTTATAAAAAAGATTGGCATATGGGGAGATTGATATGTTAATTAGGTTGATATATTCATTCCACAAAGTATACATATATCAGAACATCACATTTACTTCTTGAAAACATAATTATGGAGCAAGTAGAAAATAAAGTAAAACTAAACGAAAGGCTGGGGTATAAAGATTAACCACTTTCCATGTATCCATCTTCAGTGCACCTTGGTAGTTACCTCATTCTGCTCACTTTAGGGGTGTGGCTGGGCAGTATTTCTGTGTTCTAGTTTGTTTGTTTGTTTTTCTTTTTGAAAGAGAGAAACGGGGGGAGAGAGAGAGAGTGTGAGAGAGAGAGAGAAAGAGAGAGAAACAGAATCAACTTTATTTGGTTTTTTATTTGGCTTTTGTTTCTCTAACACGTAGTTGTGTATTGTGGTGCTGGGGTTCAAACCCCAGTCCTTGTGCATGCTAGGCAAGCTCTCCAATTGCTAAGCCATGGCTCTAGTCCCTGTGTTCCAGTTTTGTTTTGTTTTAAAGAGAGAGCGAATCAATTTTATTTAGTTTTTCATCTGGTTTTTGTTTCTCTAACACTTAGTTGTGTATGTGGAGCTGGGGTTTGAACCCATGTCTGTGCACATGCCAGGCGAGCACTGTAAACACTGAACCACCACTCCAGCCCCTATGTTCCAGTGTTTAATTTAACAAAATATAATTGTGTTTCAAAAAATAATAGCTCTATTGAGATATAATTCACATCTATACACCTTGCCTATTTAACATGTACAAATAAATGGTTTTCAGTACGTTTATAGAGTTGGGCAACCAACAATGCTAATTCCAGAATATTTTCATAATCCCCACCCCAGAACACTCTGTACCCATTAGCAGTCACTCCATACTTCTGTGCAATCCCTATTCCCCAGCCCTAGGCAAACACTAATTTACTTTGTGTTTTTATAGATTTGCCTCTTGTGTACATTTTGTATAAATGGAATCATATAATATGTGGTATTTTATAATTGCCACCTTTCATTTAGCATGTTTTCAGTCATTCATGTTGTAGCGTGTAGCAGTACTTCGTTTCTTTTTATTCCATTGTTTGTGTATAACATTAATTTATTCATACTTCAGTTGATGGATATTTGGGTTGTTTCCACTTGCTGACTATTAGGAATGCTGCTGCTATGAACATTCCTGTACAAGGTTTCATATGCATGCATTTCCCTTGAGTGTGCACCTAGCTGCGGAACTGCTGTGTCACATGTAACTATGCTGAACTTGTTGAGAAACTGCCACTCCGTTGAACAAAATGACTCTACCATTTTATATCCTCACCAGCAATGTATGAGGCTTCCAATATCTCTACATTCTCACCAGTACTTCTATTGTTTGTCCTTTATATTATACCTACCCTAGTGATTGTAAAGTGGAGGCTTGTTATGGTTTTGATTTATATTACCCGATGGCTAGTGATGTTGAACATTTCTTCATGTGCTATTTATATACCTATTTTGTTCAGAAACATCTATTCAGATCTTTTCCCCATTTAAGTTAATGTCTTCATAACATTCTAGCATAAACTCCTCATTAGGTATATGATTTGCAAATATTTTATCCTCTTTTACATTTGATCACTTTCTTGCTAGTAAGTTTTGCAGCACAAAAGTTTTTATTTTGATGTAATTCACTTTTTCCTTTTTTTATTATTGTCTGTACTTTCTGTCCCATATTTATGAACATGTTGTTTTATTCACAGTCATGAAGATTTAGGTCTATGCTTTCTTTTATGAATTTTATAGTTTCAGCTTCTTATATTCAGGTGTTTGGTCAATTTCATGTTAATTTTTCTGTGGGATAGGAGGCAAAGCTCTATCTCTCACTGTTGAAAAGACTATTCTTTCTCCGTAGAATGGTCTTGGCACCCTTGCAGATAATTGCCTATAAAAGTGAGGACTTATTTCTGAAATTTTAATTTGATACCATTGATCACTGTGTCTGTCTTCGTGCCAGTACCATCAGTTGATTATTGTAGCTTTGGATTAAGCTTTGAAAGCAACAAGTATGCTCCAAATTTGTCCTTCTGACTTATTCTGTGTCCCTTGGATTTCTATGTAAACTTTAGGATTGGATTGTAAATTTCTGTAAAGAAGCTATCTAGAATTTTGATGGGTCTGGAGACAAATATGTAGTTCAATTTGAAAAGGATCGTCCATGAACATGTGTATGTTCATGGTATCTAATATATGAAAATGGAGTATCTTTTCATTTATTTAGGTTGCCTTTCACTTCTTTAAATAATATTTTATTATTTCCAGAATATAACTTTTTAACTTTTCTGCTATATATATTCCTAAGTATTTTATTCTTTTTGAGGTTATGGTGAATAGAATTGCTTTCTTTCTTTCTTTTTCATGTGTCTTTTATTGCTCAGACACTTTGTTGTGTATGTAGTGCCGGGGTTCAAACCCATGTACTTGTGCATGCCAGGCAAATGCCATAACCACTGCGCCACTGCTCCAGTCCCTGGAATTGCTTTCTTAATTTCATTTTATTCACTGAAAGTGTATAGAAATGCAACTGATTTTTGTATATCGACTTGGTATCCTGAAACACTGCAGATACCTACCCATTTGCTAGTTTAAATAGTTTTTATTTGGTTATTTAGGATTTTCTGTAAACACTATCATATTGTATATAAACATAATCTTCTTCCTTTCAAACTTGGATGACTTTAATTTCATTTTTCCCTGACTCATCTACATCATTCAGTATAGTGCTATCTGGAAGTGGTTTAGTGGACATCTTTGTCTTGTTCCTGATTTTATTTATTTTATTTACTTTTTTTTTTTTTTAAAGAAAGAGGGGTCAATGAGAGAGAGAGAAAGAGAGAAGCAATTTTTAATTAGTTTTTCATGTGATCTTCATTCCTCAGACACTTTGTGGTATACATCGTGCTGGAATTTGAACTCTTGTACTTGTGCATGCCAGGCAAGCGCCTCAACTGCCAAGCCACCGCTCCAGCCCCTTGTTCCTGATTTTTAAAGGACTGATTTTTAGTATTTTATATTTAAATGTATTATCAACTAAGATTTTTTTTGGTAGGTGTATCATGTTAAGAAAGCTCCTTCTATAGCTAATTTTTTAGTGTTTTTTTCTTTTTAATCATGAAAGAGTCTTGAACTTTGTAAAATATTTTTCCTCATATATTGAGAGGGTTGTGTGAGTTTTGTCCTCTATTATACCGATATTTTTCACATGATTATATTTGACTGTCAAATCAATCTCACTAGGCTGTTCTTATCCCCCCTCCCAAGTGCCGGGGGTCAAATCCAGGGCTTCTTGTATGCTAGGCAAGCACTCTGCCACTGAGGTACACCTCAGCTTTGCCCAGTCCACAGCTACATCTTGACAAGTGTTAGGTCAATGCAGAGTCCTAGTCATGCTACTATCAATCATTTTAAAAAATCTTTTAATCATTTGATATTAAGTATAGCATTTCTAAAGGCATCTTCTATTGAATGTCATACTGTCAAATCTAAAAATCACTATTTTTGTTTCTTTTTTCTTTTCTTTCCTTTTTTTTTAAGGAAGAGAGACAGAGAGAGAGAGGAAGGGGTGAGAATCAATTTTAATTTAATTTTTAGTTTTTCACATGGCTTTCATCGCTCCGACACAACACTTCATTGTGTATGTAGTGCTGGGATTTGAACCCATGTACTTGCTCGCACATGCCAGGCAAACACCGTAACCGCCAAGCCACTACTCCAGCCCCACTATTTCTGTTTCTTAACCTTTGCAGTGCTCATACTAAATTATCTATCCTACATAATGTATCTCTTCCCATTTAGCTGAAAGTAGATGAAGAGGATTTTGTATTGCCCTTGTCCTTCTGCTTAAATTGAATCATAACAGAATGAAATTCTTAAACACAACATGAATGTGTGTTTGTAATATGCCTTTCAAAAAGAACATATCCTTGACAAATTAAGTTGGTGGTTTTATTAGAATATTAGCTTTTAAATTTAATAACAGACATTGCTAAGTCTCAAATTCTTGGTTCAAAGCCAGCCTCATCTTTTCCTCTACAGTTTTAAGGGTAACACACCTAGAGTTCACACACACAAATTTGGCCTGCAGGTAAGTCCTGGCCCATAGGCCTGTGGGGTTTATATACATGGATTACGTTATGTGATTGTTGGGGCTGGCCAATCAACTGTGAAATATGTAAGGCAGGTGTTCAGGAAAGGAACATCATAGGCAGACTAGAACTTGATCTTCTTTAGGGACAAGTTTTCATTCTGCTTTTAAGACTTTTCACCAGAATTTTCCAGAATATCCCTAACATAAAGGGAATTGATTAGGGGATTTAATTACTTCTTCAAAATGCTTCCGCAAGAGAACAAAGGTTAGTGTTTGAATAGTTAGGTAGTGTAGCCTAGCCCAGTTCAGGTGATGCAACACAAAAGCCATCGCAGACAAATTTTAAAAATCTATGTATAGTCACTAGAAATCAGAGAAATGTAAATTAAAACTGCACTGAGATTCTACCTCACTCCAGTCAGAATGGCAAAAATGATGAATATGAACAATAAGAGGTGCAGGAGGGATTATGGGGTGAAAGGAACACTAACACACTGTTGGTGGGACTGCAAATTGGTGCAGCCACTCTAGAAAGCAGTGTGGAGAATCCTGATTCTTCTATCCCTGAGTTCACTTTGCATACTGCTGCTAGACAGATTTTCCTAATTTTTTCTCTTTTTCTCTTACGTGCGGGCTCACACACACACACACACCAGCCCCAATCTGGAAACAACCCTTTGTCTAACAACTGTAGCATGAACTAATAATCATGATATATTCATGAAATAAATTATTTACAGTAAAGAAAGTGAATAGACTATTAGCTATAAGTATTATCATGGAAGACTTTCAGAAAATATTATTGGGCAAAGAAGTAAACCAAGAAGGAAACATAAAATTTGCTCTCAAACACAGTTCAAAAAAGGCAAAACTAAACTAGCAGGTAAAACATTAAAGAAAGCCAAGGAATGATTATCCCAGATATTAAGATGGGGAGATCAGGGGAGGAGGGGAGTTGTGGATTAGAAATTGCACCCCAGAGATTTTTGGGGTAGTGTTGATCATAGACTTCTTGACCTTGATAGTATCATGCCGTCATGAATATACATGTTTTACAGTTTGTCTCTAATTTGGTGACAGTTCATAATTTAAGAAAATTAAAAATAGTAGCAGGCAATTTTTTTAAAGATCTCAGTTGCTGTGTATACATTTATTTATTTATTTATTTTAAAGAAAGAGGGACAGTGAGAGAGAGAGAAGGAGAATCAATTTTATTTAGTTTTTCATTTGGTTTTCCTTGCTCTGACACTTTGTTGTTACGTGGTGCTGGGGTTTGAACCCTCGTCCTGGTGCATGCCCAGCAAGTGCTATAACCACTGAGCCACTGCTCTAGCCCCACTAGGCAGCATTTTTCTATTTGTTGTATTTGACTAAAAATTGTTAAAAATAAGCTACATCAAAAACTTTTATGATGGGCCTGGAGAGGTGACTCAGGTAGAGTGCTTGTTTGTCAAGCGCAAGGACCCAGGTGTGAACCTCAGCATCACATACATAATTAAGTGTTGAAAACACAAACAAAAAAGATGAAAAAATAAAAATAAAAATTGACTCTCTCTTAGAAAAAAAAGAAAAAGAAAAACAACTCTATATGGGTTACTCCTTGCCTACAAAATAAAGTTTAGACTCTAGTCTGAATTTTAAAATCTTCCATATACTGTTCTGATGACCACAGATTTTCTATTCCTAACTTCCCCTACCACCTTCAATGGAAACCAAACAAAATTTAAAAAGAAAGAAAGAAAAAAAGTCCCCAAGAGATACTATTTTACTAAAATGCCTTTAACCAAGAAAACAATTGACCTTTTCTCTTATTCTTGATTTGAAGGTGAACGAAGAAGATTTTGAATAGCCTACCACACATTCTTCGAAGATGAATCAGAGCAGGATGAACGGCTGCTTAGTCTTTGACAATAATGAATATGTGTCTTTAACATGGTTCTCAGAATGAACACCTTTCTACTGTGTTGTTATCTCGTGGGTATTGTATGTTTAGATTAAGATTTTTCTTTCTGATTGCAATGAGCTCAAACCATTCTTTTGAAGGTTGGATATTGCTCTGTGCCCACCAACACGCAGTGAAAAGTAGACAGCTGGAATGAGTCTTCATGCACAGGCTATCAGTTTCACACTGAGTCATTGTCAGCTTCACACAGAGATGCCACTGAAAGAAGCAGGGCCAAATGTTCCTGGAAAATAGACTTCTTAAGTTCACAGACATTTGCTGCAAATCCCTGAGCTTCGGGTGGAGAGCTCACCAAGGAGAGTGATGGGCAGCTTCCAGGGCGAAAGAAGAGGGAGCGGCAGGATGTGGTCTTGGTGATTCAGAAGCCGGGCCCCCCCTTCCCTGCTCTTCTGAGTCAGCCTGCAGCCACATGGCCCCACATGGTGCAGCGACGGCTCCGATGAGCTGTCACATTGGGTCCTCTCTGTCTGCCTTCATTAAAACACTTGGTGATTTTCAGAAACCTAATTTGTTATGAGTAGTCTCTCTAAATCAGTCAAGTGATGAATTTTCTGATAAATGACATGGTGGGTTGAGGTGGTGTTGGGCTTACTTGTTGGACTTGTTTGTCTCACCTGGTTATTAAAATGGTAAGAGTTTGGAGAGAGGCTACATTAGTTGCTGGGCCCCTGGGTATTGGAACCAAGCCAACTGAGCTGAACTCCCTTCTTGCCACCTTCTGTACTTGGTGACCTTTTTAAGTGTATGTATCATTCTTTTTTTGTCCTAGGGCTTGAATCCTGTGCTGGTTAACAGACGGTGCAGTAGGGACTGATTGTTGTCCTTGCTGGTGGTGCTGATGGCAGAGGTCATTGCAATTTCCAGCAGAGGAGTGGAAGTTCCACGGGTGGTTAGAGAGTTAGGGTGGCAGAATGGGTCACACCACCCAAGGCTGGGGGACAAAATAGCATTTTTCCACTGGCCTAACTCAGTGACTTGATTTGAAGTATTGTGTATGGTTGTGGTGTCCTCAAATTGGCCATCCTAGCAATTCTGGAAGTTACCCAATGCCCTTTGCTTTAACCAAACTGTCAGCTATTTTAAAGTGGAACCAAAGATATTGCTGTGGATTGGATAAGAGCCACCCGCCAGATCCACATGTTAGAGGCGTGGTCTCCAGGGTGGCGCTTTTGAGAGGTGGTGGAACCTTTATGAGGTGGAACCTAGTAGGAGATCCTTAGGTCATTGGGGGAATGCCTTTGAAGGGGATGATGGGATCCTGCTGCCCCCTTTCCCCTCTGCCCTTTTACTGCCTGGCTGATGAGCAGAGTTGGTTTTACTCCACTGCACACTCTGACCATGATGTGCTATCTCCCCTCTGGCCCCAAACAGAGGGTCCAATCTATCATGGAGTGGTGGCTTCAAAACTGTGAGTCAAAATAAATATTTTCTCTTTATAAGTTAATTATTTTGTTGTTGGTGATGAAGAGAAGACTAATATAGATATTAACTGATAGAGTAACTTAAGGACAATTCAGTTTCTTAACTGTAAATCAGTTTAATAATACCTGTTGGAAGACTTAATTATGTTAATACATGCAAGCACCCCGTCTGGTGTCTCTAAAATATTAGTTATTACTATTATTAGTTTGTTGGGCTCAGGAAGAACATCAGAGTCTCTATAGTTAAGTGAATCTTGACATTGGGAGTATTTTGCCATTTAGCTTAAGATTAGAGATGATAGCTTTAAGCTTTAGAAATTAGAGATCATTACATGTTAGCTTCAAGAATACTTTAATGCAATGATAGAATTAAAAGTAATCTAAGTATTTTATATCACATATATTTAATTTATGGTTGGTTGATCTGTCAACCATACATAACCATCTTTTATTTCACTTATTTAATTCAAATATTTATTTTAATTACTAGTCTTGCTAAAGTAGTTTCAGGTTTATAGAAAAGTGAGGAGAGGGAACAGATATTCTCAAGTAAGCCCGCTTTCTCTAGTTTTTCCTGTTATTAGCATCACCCATTGGTGTGGTAGATTTGTCATAACTGGGGAACAAACTGGTACATTATTATTAACTAAGGTCCATAGTTGACCTTAGGGTTCTCCTTGTGTTTTATGCTTTTGTTGAGGTTTGACAAATGCATACTGTTACATATCCACCATCACAGTATCATATGAAATAGTTTCCCTGACCTAAAAATTCCTGTGCTCTACACATTGGTCACCCCACCCTCCAGCAACCATGTGCAGTGGTTAATTTTACGTGACAACCTGATTGGGTTAAGGGAAACTCAGACAGTTGGTAGCACATTAGTTCAAGGTATTTCTGTTAGGATGCTTGGAGGAAGAGATTAGCAGCTGAATCCATAGATTAAGAAAATCGCTTTTGACAACATGGACAGGCATCATCCAGTCTGTGGAGGGTCTGAATTTGACAGAAAAGTAGAGGTAAGGTGAATTTGCTCTCTCCCTTCTTGAGTTGGGTATCCTGCTTCTTCTGCCTTCCAGTGCTGGAGTTCCTGGCTAGAAGTCCGAGCTCCAGGACTTAAACCTGTAACCCGACAGTTCTCAGGCCTTTGGCCTTTGGCTGGAAGTTGTCTCACTGGCTTCCCTGGTTCTCAGGGCTTTGAATTCACAGTGAGTTACACCTGGCTTCCTGGTTTTCCAGCTTGCGGACAGCACATCAGGGGACTTCACCATCTCCATAACTGCATAAGCCAATTGACATAATGAATCTATGTATAACCCTATATCTCAGTTGTTCTTTTCCAGGAGAATACTAATATACCCCAATAACTGCTGATTTTTTATTAAGAGAGGACAGTGAGAGAGAGAATCAATTTTTATTGAGTTTTTTCACAAGACTTTCATTGCTCTGGCACTTTGTTGTATACGTGGGTGCTGGGGTTTGAACCCATGCACTTGCACATGCCAGGCAAGCGCCATAACCGCTGAGCCACCACTCTAGCCCCATGTTTTGTGTTTTAAACATACCACAGTCAATGTCTTGGTGACATTGTACCGTCTCCATATTTGTTTTTGGAGATTGAACCAAGGGACAATCTACCACTGAGATAAATCCCAGTCTTTTTTATTTTTATTTTGAAACAAGGGCTCCCTAAATGGCCCAGTCTGACCTTGAACTTGAGATTCTTCTGCATCAGCCTCCTGAGTAGCTGGGATTTTAGAAGTGTGCCACCGTGGCCAGCTGTTTCTGTAGTTTTGCCTTTTCCATAATGTCAAATAGTTGGAATTAAAGAAGTCATCGTTTCAGACTAGCTTCTTCCACTTGACAGTTTGTATTGATTTCTTCTATCTCTGCTTGTGGCTGATTTCTTCTTGCTGTCAATAATATTCCATTGTAGGCATACACTGAAGTTCATTAATCCATTTGCTTCTGATTTTTGGCATTAGGAATAAAACCTCTGTGAACATTCATATACAGGACTTTGTTGGAACATAAGTTTTTAACTCATTTAGGCAAAATACGTAAGAGTGCTATTGCTGGAAGGGCAATGTTTAGTGTTGTAATAAAATTCCAACTCTGTTTCAAAGTGGCAGCACCATTTTGCACACCTAAGAGCAATGGATGAGAGATCTGCATAGATAAATACATATGAAACTTGACCTGATTCATGCCATATATACAAATTAATTCCAGATGGAATGAAAGGTAAATCACTAAAGCTTCCAGAGAATCACACAGGAGAAATTCCTGTTTAAGATTGTTTTAAATCATTACTTTAAGCGAATGAAAAGATAAACCAGACCAGGAGAAAATATTTGCAAGATGAGTATCTAATAAAGGACTTCAATCCAAACTATAAGAACGCTGAAAACTAAATAAGAAAACAAAAAACCCATTACAAAGCAGGCCAAAGACCCTAACAGACACTTCAACAACACTGGATACAAGTGGCAAATAAAATACGAAAAGGTTCATTCAATGTCACATGTCACCAGAGCATTTCAAATTCCAGCAAGGTATCACTTCACATCTGTTAGAACTATTAAAATTCAGAACATTGACCACAGCAAGTGCTGGCAAGGATATAGAACAATTCATCTAGTATAACTTATTGAAAAATTCATCCTTTCTCCACTACACTGTGGGAGCATTGTGAAAAATCCGGTAACAACATACATAGGGTCTGTTTCTGGACTATTCTAGACTTTCAGTCTGTTTTTATTTCTTGTGCCAATATTTCACTCTCTTGGTTTCTGTAACTTTAAAATAAACCTTGCTATCTATTAACTAATCTTCATGATTCTCTTGGCCTTCTTAATCCTTGGCGTTTCCATATAAAGTTTAAAAACAGGTCAGGCATGGTAGAGTGTGCCTGAAATTCCAGCAGCTTGGGAGGCTGAAGCAGGAGGATGGTGAGTTCAAAGCCAGCCTCAGCAACTTAGTGAGACTCAGTCTCAATGTAAAATATGAAAAGGGCTGGGAATGTGGATGAGTGGGTTAAGCACCCTTAGGTTTAATCCCAATTACCGAACACAGAAAAATCCCAGCTTGCCAATTTGTGTGCGCGTGCACACACACACCAACACACACACACACACACACACACACACACACACACACACAGGCAAACAAGATAAAAAACCTGTTGGGAATTCTATTATTAATGTCTTGGAAATTCTCTCTCTATATATATATATATATTTTTTTTTTTTTAAAGAAAGAGGGTACAGTGAGAGATGGGGAGAGTGTGGGGAGAGGGAGAGAGAAGCAATTTTTATTTAGTTTTGCATCTGACTTTCATTCCTCTGACACTTTGTTGTGTGCATGGTGCTGGGGTTTGAACTTGCAGACTTGGGCATGCCAGGCAAGCGCCATAAGAACTGAGCCACCGCTACAGCCCCAATTCTCTATATTCTTAAAAAATATTGGGACTTCAAGGCGCTTTTATTAATGTGGATGACATCTACCATAATAGAATTGAAAACCAAGAAAATTTTAAAAATATTTATTAATTCATTAAAACCATTATATGTTAAAATGTTTAGTAATGTATTTTAAGTGGAAATAGAGCTACATTTCTCAAACAAAAATATTTGGTGAGAAATGTAACCTTGCTTTACTTTTTAGCAAATCTCTTTATTGCCCAGCTTAATTGAAGACAGCTGGGTTCTCATGCTGCTTCTGTGTTCAGTCTGTCATGATATGTTGTTTTGATTGAGGTATATGAAAAAAATATGGTCTCAGACATATGTGTAGTTTAAAAGAATGCTTTAAAAGTCTTTTCAGAAAATTGTGAATATTCTTCTTTGATACTACAATGAAGCACAAAAAAATGTAGCTCCTTAAAGTTCAGTCGCAATGTTTGATACTTTAAAAAACAAATTTCAATTAATTCCCTTGTGAAATGCTTATCTTCTCATCTATTTCTTTTTCAAAATGTTAATCACAGCTATTTCCAAATTGGTGTCTGATAACTTCATTGTCTGGATCACCGATGGTTCTATTTTTAACACCTTTTCCTGATTTTTGTTTTGTTGACTCGGTTTCTTGGTATTCTTGGAAGCCTTTTACTATCAGATTTATATAAAAATTATAGATTCTCTGGTAATGTAATTTTTTCCCGAGTAGATTCAGATTTTTTTCTGAAAGGCAGATATTTAACATGCAGAGCACTTTAATCTAGTGGAGACTTTCCATTTCTGAATTGTTCTACTCCTAGGGTGTATCCTTTTCAGTGCCTTAACTGACACACTGGAATGTTTCCTACCCCCTCTTTTCCTTGACGCCCTGAGATTGCCTAAATCTCTGCTTAGCTTTTCAGCTTCTTAGTAGCTATCTTCTGCTTAGTTTCTTCCATCTCACCTATATATGCTTATTTACTTATTTACTTTTTGAGAGAGAGGTACATTGACAAAGAGAGAGAGAGAATCAAGTTTATTTATGTGACTGTCGTTGCTCCAACACTTCGTTGTGTACATGGCAACCCGTGTCCTTGCTCATGCCAGGGAAGCACTGTAACCACTGAGCCACCGCTCCAGCCCCTATACACTCATTTAAAAATCAAGAAATGCTTCATAGCAAAACCACAAGCAGAGTTTTGGGCTTACTTATAATTCTCTTTTCATCTGCATCTGGATCTTTTAATCCCGGGTCTTCATTTCTCTTCTATGCATAAAAGTATATTAAAAAATAGTATAATGCAATCAAATCAAGTTTGTTACAGAAAACATAAATGTGTTTTAATATTAGGGAATTCATTAATATGGTTCATTAAAATGCTTTAAAATCAGCAATTGTTTCTAATTAGAAATGCTTTTTTTCCCCTTAGTAAACTATAACTTGATGACTATCTACTTAGTAGGATTTAAATTTAAAAATCTAGCTATTGGCCCAAGGAGTTGGCAATTACAGCTCATGGTTAACCTATTTTTATAAATAGTTTTAATGAAACACAGAAATCTACATAGTATCTATGGCTGTACTCATGCTACAATAGCAGAGGTGACTAGTTGTGCCAGAGGTTGTGTGGTCCTAAGGCTAAAATAATTACTCTTTGTTTTCTTCAGCAAAAATCTGCCAACCTTTTATCTATCTTATCATAGGTAGCTTCCTCATCTGAAAACTGGGGATAATATCACCTGCTTCTTTGGGTTGTTTTGGGGATTAATGAGACAATTTTATATTTATGTGTGTGTATCTGAATGAGTGCACATCCATCCATACATTCTTCTTATTAAAGTTAACAGTAAAAGAGGATCAATAAGAGGGGTGAGTAATGGCTTTTCCATTTTCTTCTTGCCTTAAAAAGTTCTGGGGCTGGAGAGGTGGCTGAGCAGTTTCAGCGCTTACCTTGCATGTGCAAGGATGCAGGTTTGTACCCCAGCACTACGTACACAACCAAGTGTCTGAGCTACATAAGCCACATGAAACTAAATAAAATTGATTCTC
This sequence comes from Aplodontia rufa, assembly GCA_004027875.1. Lineage (NCBI taxonomy): Eukaryota > Metazoa > Chordata > Mammalia > Rodentia > Aplodontiidae > Aplodontia > Aplodontia rufa. The sequence goes on along the minus strand of PVKS010002588.1, from coordinate 8,647 downwards.
TCTTTTTCTCCCTCTCACTGTCCCTCTCTTAAAAAAAAAAAAGGTTCTGTAGGTGAGCTAGGTTGAGGAAAGTTATGATTACAGTGCTTAGAAGAAGTTACGAAGCAACCTAATGAACTCATACACAAGAGGGTCACACTCTGTGCTCCTGTGATAGGAGAACATCCTACCTTCCACAGAGAGATTTTTTTCCCCTTTAATTTGTATCAAAGGGAGAGAACTCTCTAAACCAACAGAATCAGAGGACTCTTAGTATTAGAGGCAAACCCTGAATGGACCAAGCCAATCAGGATAATCTCATTTCCCCGTTACCACAATAGGTTCAGGGATATCATGTGATCCAGAACTAGGAAATCAGTATCTGTCATTGTATTGATCGCAGTGATGGGCACAGGGGTGTTCAGACAGTGCATATCAGGGGATTCCACAGATGAGGGAAGTAGTTTTCTCTCACTGTGAATAGACAATGTATATTCCAGTTTCTGCCAGCAGTCCTTCTGTGACCTTGAGATGAGTGAGACTCATGATGAAATCATTACTTGTATGAAGATTGCACAGTGCAACACCAAAAAATAAAAAATATTAAGAGTTGTAGTGGTGGCTCAGCGGTAGAGCACTTGCCTGGCATGTGCGAGGACACTGGTTTGAACCCAAGCACCTCATACGCAACTAAGTGTCAGAGAAACAAAAACCAGATGAAAAAATAAATGAATGATTCTTGCTCTCACTCTTTCTCTTAAAAATCCTTAAAATAATAATAGTAATAAATAAGTAAATAAACGAAAATGGGGACTCAGCTCTGGACTTTTCTGTGATGGATCAATACAAGACAGTAAAATCTTAGTTGCTGAAACCAATTGGAACTGAATTCTCTGTCTTCTGGCAACAAAAATCTCTCTCTCTTTTTTTTAGAACAACACAGCAAAATAAAATTCTGATTTATTGTTGGAAAATATTGTTTCACACATACATCAAACAGGACAAAAAAATAAATAGCAACTTCATAGACCAAAAAAAAAAACAAAAAACAAAAAAAGGTGGGGGGAAGAAACTTTTTTATCTTTGGCCTTTTTACCCATCTCATACAAACCAACCACTTATAGTACAGCTAAAGAATATACACAAAAAGTTACTGGAATGCTTGGAATAAGATTGTTTTGTTGTTGGTTTTGCTTTTTTTAAAGGTTTTTTTTTTCTCCTTTGAGATTATAATGAACATGGTCACTCCACAAGCAAAAAGTCAGAAGTAGGACAGAACACTCCCAAGCCTGGTTTGGACATCCGAGGTCATTAAAACTGGCTAACTCCTAACAATATGCATAAAAATATAAAAAGCAAATAAAAATACAATTTTCCTTTTTTTAAAGTACTTTTACTTTTACTTAAGAAAAAAATGCAGGACCTTGGAAATTTTGGTTCTTTCTTTTCCTCCCCTGTTGCTAATTCACGTTGGTTTTGGTTAGGTGGCGGGAATCATGGCCATCTGTGGGTGGAACAGCCCTTGGTGGGCTGGTGGCCCTCTCTGCTGGAAGGTGACCATGTTTAGATTCTGAGACGGGAAGTGGAGGGCGAAGAGGTAATGGTGGTATTTTTTCTTTTTACTTTCCCTTTTTTGCTCTCTAGTCGTCCTCATCAGTCCTCTGCTTCTTGGTGTCAACATCGTCATCCTCATCATCTTAGCTGCCCATTTGCCCATAGCTGTCTCAGCATCCTCCTCTCCATCTCAGCCTCTTCCTCACCACCACCTTCTTCCTCCTCCTCTTCCCCATCTGCCTCATTGTCAGCCTTCTGCTCCCCATTTTCCTCATTAGCATTCCCGTTCTCTGCCTCCTCCACAACGTTCTTCTTCTTTAGGTCCTTGGAGGTGATCTCAGAGCTGGTGTCCAGGGCCGTGTCTGACATGGCAGGGCACACAGGGGATCTAGAGTTCAGGGCCCCTGGCAATAAAGCTGCAGTGGAGGTGGTTGCTGCAAATTCTGGAGAGCTGAACCCCAGGAACCATGCAAGGATGGCTTTTCAGAGTAGCCAGCCAACACAAATCATCTTTTTTAAACAAAGAGGGACAGTGAGAGAGAGAGAGAGAGAGAGAGAGAGAGAAACAATTTTATTTAGTTTTTCATGTGGCTTTCATTGCTCTGACACTTGGTTGTGTATGTGGTGCTGGGGTTTGAACTCGCATTCTCCTGCATGCCAGGCAAGCACCATAACCGCTGAGCCACCACTCCAGCCCGACAACAAAAATCATCTTAACTCAGGAGGCTACCTATGGAACATTCAAGAGCTATCCAGGAACTGATGTTGTGAGGAAGATTTGAGCTTCCTCAAAGGTGGATTTTTGAGTCAGCGTGCGGACAATGTTGAAAGCATGACAGGGAAGAGGTTACCCGTGGAGAACATTATGTGAAAAAACTCCAGAAGTTACAGAAAATGCCCGAGTTGATTGGGGGAGCTCAGGACAACAGGAGGGGAGCTAGTGCATGTTGGGCATCTAGTAGGTGCCAGAAACTTTAGTAGCACTTTGCCTATCTTGAGGCAATAATTCAAATAATGGTGATAATGACTCTATAAAGTAGGTGATGTTTATCCTTTATAGTTGAAGCCGGGAGATATTAATTTAGCTGTCTATAATGAGAAGTAAAAATTTCTGAAGATATTGGGTGTAAGTGGGTGATATGCGCAGTTAGTGCCACTTGCAAGTCTCAGTTGACTCTCTTGCAAGCAGTCTGATGGCAGTATTGTTATTGTCATTAAGCTAAGGATGTGAAATAGGCAGAGTAACTAAGAGATTAAGAGGTCAGACTTTGATCTGGGTTCAAGTCTGTGCTTTACCCCTTTGTATCTGTAGAAGGGGAAAATAATCTTCTTAAGCTATCCTTTTCTCACTTGTAAAATGACAATAAGAATACCTTGTAGGATTGTAATAAGGATTAAGTGAGATAAAACATAAGATCTTGCCATGTGGGGGCACAATAAATTGTAGTTTTGGTAATATTATTGCAAGCAGGCAGTAAAGCCAGAACTCCATTTGAACTTATTTATCTTGGTATCTTCAGGGCTTATAGTACTAATTAGACTTGAGAAGAGAGACTACCCATAGGGTGCAGAGAAGGTGAGTTAACAAAGAAATAATTAAGAATATTTAAGCAAGTAAGGATCCTAAGGCCAGGGAATGGTAGTATTGCAGATTATGTTTCTAACAATATAAAAAGGGAATGGTTGCAAGATGGCTGCTGAAGTTCCAGACATCGCGTGTGAACGAGCCATCTGCTACTCCTGCTGAAGGACTGCTGCTGGCTGTTTCTCATTTACCTCCAATTTTTTCTTTAGTCAGTGAGGAGTCATATATTATTTTTTTAAAAGTTGCACTTGAATATATAAAAACTGAAATGAAAATAAATGCCTATAATTGCATTAGTATCTAAGTCAACTCTTACAAACAATAAGACACACCGTTAATACAAATTGCTTGAATGCAGCAATGTGTGTGTTTAACAAGAGATATGCCAACGAAAATTTATGAAATGTTAAGAATGCATTCATGGATGTAGTCATTATAATGATTAATATTGCTTTTGAAAAGATTAATAGATGAAAAAGTTATTTGAGAAGTCTATAGTAGCTTCTATTCTTATTTTGATAAAATTTCTAGAGAGCGGGAAACTAGGAAATCTGTCATGAAGATGATTAAAGAAATGCATTGTTGAGGCTGGAATGGTGGCTCAGCGATTGGAGCACTTGTCTGGCATGTGCAGGGACCCTGGTGCAGACGCCAGCACCACATACACAACTAAGTGTCCAAGAAATGAAGTCCAGATGAAAAAAACAAATAAAAATTGATTTTCTCTTTCCTCTCTCTGTCTCTCTCTCTCTCTCCCCCTCACGCTTTCCCTCTCTCTTAAAAAAAAAAGAAATGCATTCATGAATATGTTAAAGTGAGACAGTATTTTTGAAAATTGTGAAAAAGCATTTAAAAATATAAATTTTCCATAAAGCACGGTACAGCCAAAATAACGAAACAATTTATATATATATTTTTGGTTCTAATCAACTAAATGAATGTTTTATTTAACTTAGGTTATAGGTCAAATGGATTAAGAAAATTCACTTTTGCTGAGAACATGAGACAGTGACACAGGGCTTGTTTGAATTCATTTATTATTAGCTGTTTGGAAAAAATAGAGTATATGATGTGAGAATGTTAATCAAAAAGAATACTATATTGGCTGTAATCTTGTTTAACATGTGTGTGCGACTCATGCTTCTGAAATCTGAAGTGAAAACAACTATAAATCATTCTGTTAATCCGCTGGGCATTCCTAGCTGAATTAAGTTTGTCCTTGTTAAAGAAATTATCTTCTTTCCCCCCCACCCTCAGGCATGCATGTAAAACAGTTCCTGTCTTGATGTATGGCGCAGACTAAAAGTTCAGTGCTCAATTACCTGCTGACTGAAGTCTCACATTTTGCAGGGAGTGAATGAAATAGCATGTTAGTCAGAAGTCTCGACCCCTGCTCTTCACAGGAACTGTTTGGCATAGGAAGGTCTGGACCTGAGCAAACCATCAGGATAACCAGGGCAAGCAGAAGGGAAAAGGCAACACCTAGGAGATTTCAGTAAACAGTCGAATCATGCCAACCTAATCTGTGTTAAAATGCTTGGAATGTGGGAGCCGCTGATGAGGCCTGTTGTCTGTGAGTCTGACTGAATCCTTTCTTCTCTCAGAGCAGCAAAGCCAGGCCTGGGAACCAGGCCAAATGCCCTGCCACTTACCTTAAATTGATCAGCCGCTTTGAGATTAAAACCCCTGAAAGCTGCCACACCGTGAAAACAAGGCCTCCTTCACATTAAAGGCAAATTGCGACTTTGGGTTTGCTGTGATCTTTTTTCCATTTTATCCAGTTTTTCACAGTGCACATTTTTTTCCCCTCCTTTCCATTTATGCTCCTATGTAGAAGCCAATAGCTACAGCATCTTGGCCAAGCATTCATTAAGGTTTATAAGAGAAAAATTTATGGTTATTTAGGAGTTGGCATAAAGGCAGACTGTTGCTGGAAAAAGAAAAAGAAATACAGGTGGGAAATATAAGCCTTGACGAAGGCCCTTGCTGTATGGTAGTGTGCTGGGTTCCCAGCAGTGGTCTGGGAGAAAAATTAGTGTTTGAATCTACTCCTCCATTCTGAATCTGTCTCATTTTGTGGCTTTGTAGATTATTGATACAGGTATTCTGGTCATTCCAAGAGATTTGTCTGTCTCATGTAAATCTTACCATTTATAGGAGCTGGCAGTTTTAGAAAGAAACATATGTGATAATCTGTAAGCTTGGCTAGTGGACTACGTGCATTTAAAAATATGTATAGATGCACAGAAACATGTGCTGGTGGACTAGGTGACTTTAAAAAGAATTACACATACACACACACACATGGACTAGTTGTATTTAAGTACATACCCACCCATGAAGAAAAGAGTTATCATATTTCTTTTTTGTACACCTAACATTAAAGGCAGAGACTGTGTTCCCCAAAGTTTACGGTGTGGGGAAAATACACCCTTAGTCTTATTTGGGAATAAATGGGCAGGTTGGAAGTCCATATTCTCCCTTAGCAAATATAGTTAATGATTCCTTTTCTTCTTCTCCTCCTCCTTCTCCTTCAAATAAGTACTTTTTGATTTACTTGATTAGAGGAATGAGAAGACTTCTTGCTCTACTTATGACATTATTTGTGAAGCCAACATTTTTTTTTAAAGAAAGAGGGACAGTGAGAGAGAGAGAGAGAGAGAGAGAGAAAGAGAGAATCAATTTTATTTAGTTTTTCATAAGAGAGAATCAATTTTATTTAGTTTTTCACGTGACCTTTGGTGCTCGGACACCTTGTTGCGTATGTGGTGCTGGGGTTCAAACCCGGGTCCTCACGCATGCCAGGCAAATGCCGTAACCACTGAGCCACCTCTCAACCCCGTGAAGCCAGCATTTTAAGAATATATTTTAGTTTCTGCTCATTGTCCAAGAAGTATCTAGAAATACTTGTTGAAAAAAAACACAGATTTAGTATACTTACTAAATAGTATTTAACTATTTTTAAAATATCACTTATTTTAGCTGTACCAATAACTCACTGTGTGACTTAGGCAAAGTAATTTAAATTTGCAGCCATCTCCCATTATCAAAGGGAAATGTTAATACTAATCATCAAAATAATATATGCCCTACCTGGCACACCATGATAAGGCACTGGATTTTATTTCCATGACATTGTGCATACCAGATACTTGCCCACTTTCTTCCCATGAAAATTTTAATCTCTTTTACAACTTTATTTTAGGAATCTTCCACCTATTCTTTTTTCTACTTTTTCTCAGTATCATCTCAACATAGATACACATAAAGAGTTCATTAACTTGTGTTCTTTTTATGTGTTGCTCTGCTTACATTTAATTGTGCTTTCATCTAACTATGCACTCAAAAGGCTCCAAGACAGGGGTGTGGCCTTCTTATTATCTCTCTACAAAGCTTACTATAATCCTCTGTTCTGATAAGATCCTCATTAAATTTGGAAAATTGAATATGAACAGAATCTTTTGTGTTGTTGCATAAAATGCCTAACGCAACTGGAAGTATGAACATATAATCATCATCTGCAAATAGTTGTGATTATTTCTACATGAGACCATTCAGTACTTATAAGAAGCCATTTCCCTTTTTTGGTAGAGTGCCAGAAAGCCAGAGCCACAATAGAAGAAAATAGAGGAAAAAGTAGAGATTCATTCTGTTTCCTATTAATTCTTTTGTTAGTACATAGAGCCCTGGACCTGGAATCAGAACACCCAGGCTCCAGTCTTGCATCACAATTTTCTTTCTTACTTTCTTTCTTTCTTCTTTCTTTCATCCATTCTTTCTTTCAAGAAAGTATAAGCTGAGGTTCAAACCCAGGTCCTTGTGCATGCCAGGAAAGTACTCTACTACTGAGCCACCTCTCCAGCCTTTGTTTCACCATTTTCAATATGTACAATCTTAGCAAACTAGCGATCTGAAACTTAGTTCTTGCATTCACAAAATAGGGATGATAATACCTCAGATTCAGCCCATCATTAAGCAGCTGCAGAAATTGAGTGGGAGAAAGAAATCAGAGAGATACTGACTCATTGACCTGTGCCACCCCTCTTACAAGATGGTATAGCTCAAAGCCAAGAGAGACCTCTTTGGGACATTATTTCACCCAAGGATATAGTGACAGAATTGGTACTGAGCAAAGTTGCTTCCCCTGTCATATGGGATGCTGCTCGAGAGGCCCACTTCTTTCTATCTTCACACAGAAAATGAATGTGAGCAGCATGGCTGAGTGGTTGGGAGAAGCTGTGAGCAGGGAAGAGAGGCAGAGACTTACAGGAATCAGTGGTTGGAACTCAACAAAGGGCCACAGATCTTGTTAACTCCTTTGAGACCTCCATCAGGAATTCTGGTGTGAGCTGCTGGGGAGGCCTTCCCTATGGACCCCTCCCTCAGAAGCACCCTCAATACTATGTATCTCATTGCACCACTGCTGTGGCTCGTTCTGCGCACATGACTCCGTGGACAGTGACTGTGAGTACCTTTACATGTTTGTGAGCATGCACAACCAGCTTGGCTCTGCAGGATTAGGAGAAGACACACAAACAAGGCATTGCCCTAGGGAAAACGAAAGGTAGGCTCTCTGCACCCCAGCATGTCCTTCTGGGATTGAGAGAAGGTATATAATCTTAAGAATTCCCAAGAGGAAATTAAAAGTGTGGAATGGGAAAATCCATAGAAAAGGTCTGAGAGTCTCAGAATCCCTAGCTGGGCTCACTAGTAAAGGTGTTTTTCTCCTGAGAGTGAAGGAAGTGACTGCTGCAAAGGTAAACACAGCAACTCCAAACTTCAAGGAACAAGAAAAAACAAAGAACTATGACATCATCAAAGAATACAACAAATTTTCAGTAACTGATCCAAAAGAAATGAAGGTATATGAAATACCTGACAAATAATTTCAAATAATTGTTTTAAGAAAGCTTAAGTATGTTTTGAACACAGGTAGCAACTCAACAACAAAAAAAGATCAGGGAAACAATACATGAACCAAATGAAAAGTTCAACAGAGAGAGAAACCATGAAAAGAAACCAAAATGAGATTCTGAAATTGAAAAATACAATGAATAAATGCAAAATATGGCAGAGAACATGAATAGTAGACTAGGTCAAGCAGAAAAAAGAATCTGTGAACTTGAAGACAGGCCATTAGAAATTGCCCAGTCACAGGACAAAAACAAAAGAAGAATGAAAAGGAGCAGAGACAGGGCAGAAATAAATGAAACAGATATGGAAAAACAATAGAACAAATAAAAAGGAAGAGACAGACCACTCGTGGATCACAGCACAATAATACTGGGAGACTTCAACACTCCGCTGTCACCATTAGACAGATCATCAAAACAAAAATCAATAAAGAAATCACCAGCCTAAATAACTCCATAAATCAAATGGACTTAATAGACATATATAGAATTTTCCATCCCAAGTTAGCAGAATGCACCTTCTTCTCTGCAGCACATGGATCCTTTTCCAAAATAGATCATATACTGGTTCATAAAGATAATCTCAGCAAATATAAAAAAGTAGACATCATCCCAT
>PVKS010002587.1:101428-116084 GCA_004027875.1 Aplodontia rufa | reverse complement strand
TAACTGAAGGGATGCGCATCCAGCTGCTGTTACACAGTTGTCAACTGTGGGGACGTGCTCTAAGCACTGGCATTAAGCAGGACTTCCATCTCTAACAATTGCTAGACCTCCTGCTATTGCTTCCGGAAGGGAGAAGGCAAGGGCGGGGCCTGCAGGGAGTGTTTCCTCCAAGAGCTCCTGGGCTCAACTTAGCCCCTCTCAGGCCCCTCCTGCTGGCAGGAATCAGGATCAGATCGGTGAGTGTCAGAGGGAACACCAGCATAATCCAGCCACACTCTTGCTCATTTGGCCAAGAGCTGCCCACAGGTGGCCTGTGAATTGTTTTCTTTCCCAATGCCTTAAGTGGACAAACACTAGTGCTGAACTGTGTGGGGAAAGTCGCCCCAGTTCCACCTACTGGGTGGGAAGGCTCCCGATTTGGGGTTCAGCACAGACGCCCACCTGCCCACAGACCTAAGACAGGACCTCCTCGTCAGTGATGAAGCTTTCTCTCCACCTGCCTCACTCCTGTGTTTCCAACTCTCCAAGTGGTTCAGGAAGAGGTCACTATTGCTCTCACCCGAGTCCCAACATCTGGCAGACTGGCCCCTGCACAAACCTTGGAGGAACAAAAACTTCCTGAAGATGGATGCTTCGGCACATGCTGTACTGTGAACGTGAGCCATTTGTTCACCTTGGTGATTTGCAGCAAATTGGTGCCTCAGTCAGCTCCACAGCCTCAGAGCTAGTTTCTACCGTAGCCCAGGAGCAGCTTTGGTGCATTTTTTGCTTTGGCAGCTGATTCAGCTAATGTGATTTTGCCACCAGTGGGTGGCTCTTTTCTGTGCCAAGCACGCAGGCGCAAGGCTGGGACAAGCAGGACTAGGCCTCACACCATAGGCAGATGGGGGGTGGACTCAGCAAGGGCGGCTTAGCCTAGTGGTGGAGTGGGGGCAGCTTTGCAAGGCAAGAGGTCATAGCCTGCCCTTGTCCTCACAGGTGCGGGGCTTCTGAAGTAGGTGTACTGAGGCGAAGCGTCAACTCTAGGAGTAGGAATCCCTGTTATTTAGAGGCTTTTTAGACATTGGAAAGGACTAATATCACAAGACAGGGAGTTCTGTCCACACCACAGAGCAAAGGCCTACATTTTAATTATTAGTGCCAGGCCCGTCCACCAGGCTTGATGAGCTCTGCACAGTCCATTCTGCTCTCAAGGCCAAGGAGAAACCGAGCAGAGGCAAACTTCAGATCCAGATGGCTCATCCACAGGTTTGAGCTTCCCCAGCCCAAGGCACTCAGGCTGGCTCTAGATCTCTGGGTTCTCTCACTCCAGGTCCACCGAGACTGCTCTGTGATGGTCTTAGGAGCAAAGGATTATGATCATTAGCTTTGCGGAGCTCAGTGTTTCAGCAAATGGAAAAATATGGAGGATATGGAGCCAACGGCGTGTTCCATAGGATTCTCAGCATAAAGAACACAGAGAAAAATCTAACATTTCTTAATAGAGGGAAGTGAAAAGAAAAGATAGCACACACTCATTTCTCTGGGTGCTCACTACGGCTGGGGCTAAACTGCCCGGTAGTGGATGTTGTGCAAATTCATCCACACATCACACAAACTCCCACATGCCATGCTGATGGCTGTCAGTGTTGAAGTCCTCGCGCTTGGGGGAAAAGTGGAGAAACGCTAACGTGGGTGTGGTTTCCACTCATATAAATCAATCCCTGAAAAATTCATCTGCAAATTCATGTGGAATGTGGATTCTTGTACAACAAGCATTACTGTCTAGAGATGTTCATTAGCTCCAAGGGCGTCTCCTCCTCCCCTGCCCTCATGGTGGGAAAATGTGCCCATCATACCTGCCCATCTGAGATGACACCCCCTTGACCATCACCGCAGCATCTTTAGCTGTGGTCCTTCCCTTGCATTGTCTTTGAGGGTAAAAATCTCCAATGGATTCTTTCTGAAGTGCTATCTTCCCTTGGTGACCATGGACCCCACTAATCCTAGCTTTCCTCCTCTGTGACATTCTTTGTCTCCCTAGCAGCAGCAGCTGGTTGGCCTGTGACTCATTGGTACAGTCAGCCCAAACATCTGAGCACCACACTGGTATGCCCAAGTGACTGCTCCCTGCCTCACCCTTGAGATCTTACAGGAAGCTGAAATGAAGTACACCCAAAATAAAATATGATCTTCCTCCCAGACGGGGGGGGGGGGGCCTCTTCTAGTGACCGCCACTGTCATCTGTGGGATGCTGACAGTCAGAAATTTTGGAGTGGGGTTTTGCACCTTTTCCCCTTCACTCCAGATATTCACACCATTACCACCTCCACCCAGCTTTTTTATTCTTAGTCTCATATGGCACCTACTTTATTCCATCTCCACCCTGGCATCTTTCATCCGAGCTTGTTTAATGGTCTTGTAAATCTTCTCCTACAGGGGCCAGAACTATCACTCCACCATCTTCCAAACTGCAAATCTAACATCACCCACCCTTAGCCCAGCACTGAAGAGACTTGCATGCCTTTTAATCTCTTCTAGGGTAAGGACTGAAACCTTCAACTTGGCTGCGACGCCCGCCATGTCCCAGGCCCTCCCTGCCTGCTTGTTAACCTTCCAGGCCTTCTCTCCTGGACCGCTCCAGACCTGTTCCTCTTCTCTAAGTTTTCCCAGGGCTCATCCCCTCTCCACGTTGTTTTTTTGCTCCCACTGCAGTTACTGCTAATTTTCATATCTCAGCTCTGGCATCACCTCCCCAGGATACTGCCCCCATTTTTTTCCTTTCTAGCATTTATAATTTGCAGTGACTACTAGCCTCTAGCTATCTCCCCTGTACTCTAGGCTATAAGAGCAATGATAGGGAGCACATGTATCTTTTGCCCACATCAAATCCCGAAAGCCGGGACAGGTGACTGGCACACAGTACAGACTCAATGAACACTTTTTCTTTTTTTTTTTAAAGAGAGAGGGACAGTGGGAGAGAGAGAGAGAAAGAGAGAATCAATTTTTAGTTTTTCATGTGGCTTCCGTTGCTCTGAGACTTCATTGTGTGCGTGGTCCTGGGGTTTGAATTCTCGCACCCGTGCACGCCAGGCAAGCGCCGTAACCACTGAGCCACCGCTCCAGCCCCTCAGTGAATACTTTTTGAACAAATGAACAACTATCACGCACTGGGGACTTTGGTATAATTAGTGTGTGAGATATTTCTTTCATCGCTATTGTAATTTTTTTTTTAAAAACATGCTATTGTTTATAATTATATATTAAGTCCTGGTAAAGAAAGCAGCCCGTAATTATCTAATCATTCCCACGGGAAAACATGAACTGCTTCATGATACTACTTTATTTTATGGGTTCTTCAAAGATAGCACTTTGGTGAAGAATGAGATGCCCATATTTCTGTGCTACGTGGTTTGAACACCAGGACCTCTGCACCTAGAAACTGCACTGCTGAACACAGCTAAAAATTTTAATGACCAAATGACAGCTAAATGGCAGCTAAGTACTCATTAGAAGATTAAAATAAATTTAAAAAACAGTGACACTTGTTTCTTATTAAGAACACAGCAACTTAGAAATATAGGCAAAACTTTTACTTAAAATACTACGAAAATGATTTACATGTATTTCTTCTCTATCTCACAGTAGGAAAATATTATGTTACTATAGGAACTTCACTTACATATGCAATTTAATAAGCATTCAGAATTGATCTTTTTTTTTTTTTAAAGAGAGAAGGACAGTGAGAGAGAGACAGAGACATAGAGAATCGATTTTTTATTGAGTTCTTCACATGGCTTTCGTTGCTCTAACACTTAGTTGTGTACATGGGTGCTGGGGTTTGAACCCATGTACTTGTGCATGCCGGGCAAGTGCTGTAAGTGCTGAGCCCCGCTCCAGCCTCTCAGAATTGATCTTGTAGGAAATTATTCATCAATAATTTTGTCCTTTCATTTTTTTTATCCAGGAATTTACTACTTATTTCCTACCACTTACATCAGATAGGGTCAAGATGGGTAATTCGGACTGAACCTAACATAAAGTAATAAATGAATGGTGAAGAGTTTAGACTGATTACCACGTTACAGTTATTCAGAGATTTCAGGCTTTAAAAACCTCAAATAGGGGCTGGAGCCGGGTCTCAGTGGTTACAGTGCTTTGCCTGGCGTGTGCAAGGACTCAGTTTCAAACCCCAGCACCACGTACACAATGAAGTATTGGAGCAACGAAAGCTATGTGAAAAAACTAAACAAAAATTTGTTCTCTCTTTCTCACTGTCCCTTTCTCTTTAAAAATAAATAGATAAATAAAATCTCCAATATTGCCAGACATGGTGGCAAACATCTATAATCCCAGAGGCTCAGGAAGCTGAGTCAAGAGGATTTCAAGTTCAAAGCCAGCCTCAGCAACTTAGCAAGGCCCTAAGAAACTTAGTGAAACTCTGTCTCTAAATATATAAATAAATAAATAAGATAAATAAAAAGGGGCTGGAGATGTGGCTCAGAGGTTAAGCACCCCTGGGTTCAATCCTTGGTATCAAAAAATAAATAAATATTCCAATATCAATGATAAATGAGTATGATGAAACCCAGGTTCTTTAGCCCCTGGAAAGTTCTGCCTTTAATTCCCACACTCATTCATTGGATCATGCATGGTTAGAACCAGATTCCAAACAAAACCTTAACATTTGGCAGTTGGAAAGGACCATCTGCTTTAACAAAACCTTTGTTATGGGCAAATCTACCCTGAAATTTGAACCCTACAAAATTTCAGAACTCTGCCTCAGAACCCTAAGCCAGAGAATGTGCCAACATCTCACTAAGTGGAGTATGTGGATTAATTACAGGTGCTGATTGACTCGGATTAGCCTTTATCCCTGCCTGCACAAAATTAATTCCTACCACTTACATCAATTAGACCGGGTCAAGATGGGTAATTCAGGCTGAACCTAACATACAAACTTCTGTTTACTACGGCACCCAAAGTGGACAAGGATCTGTTAAGAATTCCTGTTTATGTAGTCACTGGTGACATTGGAAGTCAGACTTCCGTGCTTACTTTATAGAACTACTGACAACTTACTCAGGCACTGGTGAATTAGCTATTATGGGAAAAGTTTTAAAGCACTGGATTTACAAAAACTGGCAGATCATTTTTATCTTCTTTGTGTGTGTACATGGTGCTGGGGTGAACTCAGCGTCTCACGAATGCTGGGAAGCATTCTGCCACTGAGCTACATCCTTAGCCCCTCATATTTACTTTTTTTTGAAACTACTTTTGTCTTTATGCATCAGATAATAGTCATATTAACATTTAAGGGGTTACAAATACTAGCTGTATTAAAGGTGAGGAAGTGAATGGGAAAGCCCTTATATGACTTCCTGCTTTTCTCTTGCTTAAAATATTTGCTACCACATGTTTTAATGAGTGAATAATTGACACACGGTTTTTCTAGTGAATAGAATTTGGGCAATCTCAAATAGGAGTCATTTTTTATCCACTAGATTCCTCCTTGACAGAACCTCTCTTTGGCCTCCCAATGTTCAGACCCTCTCCCTTGATGACCCTGGAGCTCTCCCTCCCCTCTTTCCTCTTCTACTGTGGCTAATGGCTCCCAAGTGTGGCAGTCCCCAAACCTGCAGCTGGCAAGGGGGTAAACGCAGACACCATTACACATGATTTTAAATGGTTGTAGCCATTACTGCTAACAAAACTATGCAAGAGAGTACTGTAACAAACCACCTAGGGATTAAGCACATTAATCAGTTATGTCTCAAGTTAAATGGAAAACAGACTTCTGACATCAGACTTCAGAATTCAGAAATTTTTTCCCCAACAGACAGCATTCTACATAAGGGCCATGTGCTAGCTGTAAAGGGCACAGGAGGGTCCCGTAACCCATGGCACGCAGTCTGATCCTGGATATTTTCTTTTGTATCATACTTTGTGTTAGTAACTTTATTTTTACTAATTTTTCCAGCTCATCTATATTTTCTAAGTATTTGATTGTGATATCTTTAAGAAATAAACATTCATGTAGTTTTATTTTTGCTATTTAATTTTATTTTCTTAGGTTTAAATAATCCTTAGTGCTTATTCTTCCACTAAGAAAAAGAAGTCTTATTATTAAAGAAGTCAAAATCAAGCTATCTTCAGCTCAATTTAAATAGCTAAACTATGGAACCAACCCAGATGCCAATCGCCGGACGAGTGGATTAAAAACTGATATACATATATATGTGTGTATGTATATATATATATATGTACACATATACGTATATGTGTACATATATATGTATATGTGCATATACATACACACATAAACATATATGAACATATATACATACACACATATATATCATATATATGTACACACACATATATATACATACACATACACAAACATACGTACACACACACACACTAGAATTCTATTCTGCTATAGAACAATATCATGGCATTTGCAGCCAAATCAATGGACATGGAAAAAATTATGCTGAGTGAAATATCCCAAACTCAGAGACTTAAGGGCTGAATGTTTTTTCCTCATATGTGGAAGCTAGATTAAAATCTAAGGCAGGTTGAAAGTTAGCTAAGCTCAAAAAATAAACTCAACATAGATGGATTTTCACATAAGCAGGGGGAACCATAACTATGAAGCTGGGGGGAGAAGGGAGGGAGGCAGGGAGGGGATGGAGAGATTAGGGGGGTTATCAATGCAACTGGAAACCCTCGACTCCCATGAGAAGCCCAACTATACACAGGTGGGCAGAGAAGATCAGAAAATTAAAAAATTAATACACATGTGTATGCTTATTTCTATCTATAACATGGGGGTAAAGCAGAGGAGACATGGGAGTGAGGAACGGTTGAAGGGGAGAGATCCTGGATGAGGACTGGCCTTAACTTATAGGCATGAATATGTAAAAACCATTCCCTCCAATATGTAAGACTATGTCAAACAAATAAAGAAAAATCCCCTACTCACAACATCCCCCCCACCCCGGGGCTGGAGCGGTGGCTTGGTGGTTGCGGTGCTTGCCTGGCATGCGCAAGTACGTGGGTTCGAACCCCAGCAACCCACATACACAACTAGGTGTCACAGCAACGGAAGCCATGTGAGGAACCCAATAAAAATTGATTCTCTCTGTCTCTCTCTGTGTCCTTCTTTCTTAAAAAAAAAAATCCCCCCTTCCAAAAAAAAATCAAGCTATCTTAGGAAGGGGATAACAGATTCTAAATTTGAAAAACTGAAAGTTGAGGTCACAGGGATCAGGTCCTCCCTCTGCCCGACCTCCATCCTGTACTGGAGACAGGGGACGTGGTTAGAGGCACTTGGTGTATGACAGATGAGGCTGTGAGTCTTGGTTCTGCCACTTACGGTCTTAGGTAAGTTTCTGATTCCTCCAAGTTTGCCCACTGTGGGTAAACTTCGATGGGACACGGAGGAGGGCCAGAAGAGCTCACACAAGAGTTGTTATCATCAGGTGGTTGAGAAGAACTTCTCCCCTTCTGACACACACACTGAGCTCCCAAGTTCCCTCAAGTAGTAAATACTCGGGGCTGGAGAGGTGGCTCAGCGGTTACGGTGCTTGCCTTGCATGTGCGGGTACGCGGGTTCAAACCCCAGCACCCACGTACACAACTAAGTGTCAGAGCAGCAAAAGTCATGCGAAGAACTCAAATGAAAATTGATTCTCTATCTCTCTCTCTCACTGCCCTTCTCTCGTAAAAAAAAAAAAAAAGTATTAAATACTCCTTATCTAGCCCACTACATCAATTCACCAAGACATTCTGAGTTCACCACTGTTATCTGCAAGCAGCAAACCACTCTTGACTTTGATGCATCTCTTCTAGAATATACCTGAGGTATCATCTGGTGTCATACAACTTGAAACGGAGGTGAGGCCCGGGTGCCGTGAATGGAGTCCTACAATAATTGAGACCCATCCCCTGGACCTGACAGGCTCTCTGCTCTTCATCCAGGTGGATACCATCCTCCGATGAGCTCTGCCAGCTCCCTGGAAGCAGGCTGTTGATGAGAGAGTTGGGGAAAGAGGTGGGACTCTGAGCTCATCATCATTAGAGTAAAACAACAACTCTCCAGATTCCTCGAGAGGTGAGTAGGTCACTTGAGTGAACTTTTGGAAACTTTGGGGTTAACCATAAAAATTTCTTTCAACCATTGCTAATCTGCACCCCCTAAATCTAAGTCGTGCATGTTCCCACCTCAATAAGTTAGTTCGGCATCTAAACTAGAATTTAGCCTTCCTCTGATGACTCAGACTTTTGTTTGGCCTCAGGGTCAAGTCCATGAACAAAAAGCCTGACACTGGACTCCAGGAAGATAGGTGGGGGAGCTTAGTTTAACGGAGACCGAGAGGGTGACGCACTTCAGAAGGTTCTCTTCTTAAATCAACTCCTCATGTTCGGTACTCTGTGTATGTGATGGCGAGGAGGGTTAGACGTTCTTTTATAAACTGAGTGGAGGAAAAAGTATTTCCTTAACGGCTTTGGCTTGCTTAAGTTTTACTCCACAACAGGAATATGTAACATGTTGGAATTGAGTTCTTGGATATATTTAGGCATGGGTCAGCATACATTGCCTACAGACAGGCAGGAGAAAATGATCTCTGTCTACCAGGATCTTCATCTAAGCTCTTAAGGGGGTCCTCCCATAACTGGGATGGGCCTGAGTTTGTACAGCTCCCCAGAGGTCAGAAATCACACAGAATGCTTTAAAATGATACAGTACTAGAGAACTGCAGATGCTTGAAGATATCAAAAAAATTTTTTTAATAGCATGGGGCTTACCTTAAGAGATTTTTTTGAATCTTATATTCATGATGATTTTCTAAAGGCTAATTTTCTGTGGCATCAGGACTGCACTTAAATGCCAAATTCTTATTCCCAGACTTAAATTATGTAATCAAAAATAGTGCATCTGAACTGCATATCAAATAGTCTTGCTTTCTGGCAGACTATGAAAAAAAATCAGCTTCCATGTTTGAAGTTGGCATTTGTTTATATAAGGCAACCAACCGTGACTGCCAAACACAATAATTAAATGCTTTAACAAGTGAGAAATCCTGCCAGAATATGTAATTTGAGGGGGGAAAATAAGCAGAGTTAATATGCAACAGAAAATGCTGAATGATTGAGTTCACAGGGCTCTGAAGTTAACAGGCCGAGGGTCCACCTGCGGAAACACTCAAAATAAGAGCATCCTAAGAGGCTGGGCGTTCTTCACTGTCCCCCTCCCTTCCATGAGTGGAGCCCTTTCTCCCCACCCACACGTGGACACTGAGGGCACCCCACTGTCCTGTCACTGTGGAATCAAACTGTGTGGAAATGAAGGTAGACATCTGCAAAGGAAAAAAATACATCACCACATTTTCCCATTTCTTCACTTATCCGCTATCTTTTCATATCCTCTTATTGAACCTAAATCTACTGTTGGAAAAGAGAGCATCAGTTTATACAGGCCTAGAATTACAATGAGCAACGAATCAGACATTTCAAAGGAGTCAGCTTCTAAGCCAACAGTGAAAAGATCCTCAACCTGAAGGTTCACTCATCTCCTCAATAAAGTGACAAATGTGCTCTTTGGCTTCTCCCAGGAACTTAAAAGAACAAAGCAAAAAGCAGAGAAGGGAACAGCAATTACTTCAAAGCACCGCAGGGCCATGCAGACATCGCGCTCCAATGCCCTGCACACCCTGAAGGTCACGCAAGCAGAGAGGGTCCTTGCACGGCTTCCCAGAGAGGTGAGGAGGTTACCTTCTTCTTCCATGGCCCAAGTAGGGCTTCCTTGATAATGTGACCCACTGTGACCTGCAGTACATCTTCCTTCAGATTAGGGACCTGCTGGCGAGAAGGCCCACAGCACAAGCCTCCTCCCTCACCTGCTTTCCACTCACTGCCAGAAACTCGTTTTCCACCCACAGCTACCATTCTTCAAAACACTCCTCCGGCTCACCTTCCTCTCTCGCCACATCCCCTACACAGATATTCTCATTGCCCAACTCCTCCGCACAGCCTGCGCGGCCACGAACCACGCTCGGGCTCCTCGCTCCAACCCCATCTCCAAGGCACACCAGCCTCTGCTCTCTCGGGGTTTCCTTGACGCACTGTTCTTTCTTGCCCATCCCATAGGCCTTGCCTAACCTCTTCCTCAACTCAAATCCACTTTCTTAAGGGACTGTTTGTCTCCATTCACAGCACTCACATTATTCAGACTCATACACTTACTATGGTTTTAAAACTGTTAACTTGCGGCTCTACTAGACTCGAAGCTCCCTATAGGTGACACTTCTACGAAGGCCATAGCATGCTCAGCATGCCCCGCTGGGCCTGGCACGTGGAGTCCTTCACCAGCTCCGGCTGCCAGTGAAGTTCTGATTCCTGACCTGACCAATCCCGCAATGGCCATGGGCTCGGGCTCCTTCCTACCCATCTTGGCTCTGCCCTTCCCTCTTTAAAGGCGTGCACTTTAGGGAGAAGGAAAAGAAGCTGTTCACCTCGTGCCTTTCCCTTGGCCAAACGGACTACCATTCAGGGGTCAACAACTACTAGGTGCGTCATCTTGCAGGCTTGTGTGACACACGGTTTCTCCACTGTTCCTAGGATAAACAGGAACCCAAGTTTTGCTGAATGCACGTAAGAATGCAAAAGCAATTCTTATCCCATCCCTGCCCTGGTTCCAGGGCTGATGTGCTGGCACAGGTCCAGGGGCCGTTCACAGATTTGTGGACAATACCAGGAGAGGTGTGTGGGGCCACACAGTGGTGCAACTGCAGGTGATGGCCTCACTAGTTGCCTCAGTGCTGTTCTAGATTATTTTTTCCAGCTCTTTGCTCTAATAGTAAGTTAACTCTTTTTTACCAACCCAACATTTATCATACAATTCTTTAAAAAAATATGATTGAGTCATAAGCAATGGTTTGCACCTAATATTCCAGCAACTTGGTAGGCTGAGGCAGGGGACGAAAGGTTCAGGACCAGCCTCTGCAACTTAACAAGATCCTGTCTCAAAAAATAGAAAGGACTGGGGATGAGGCTCAGCAGTAGAGCATCCCTTGGGTTCAATGCTCAGTACAAAAAAAAAATCACATATATATGATTAAAGGGACCATATTCTTATAAAGTCAATTAAAGAAAAGTGGCAGTTTATAAAGAAAGAACCTACTTAAGTCAATTTTTTTTGTTGTTTTTGTTTTGGGTACTGGGGATTGAACCACTGAGCCACACTGCCAGCTCTTTTTATTTTGAGACAGGGTCTTGCTAAGTTACTTAAGGTCTTGTTAAGTTGCTGAGGCTGGCTTTGAACTTGTGGTCCTCCTGCCTCAGCTTCCCAAGCCACTGAGATCACAGGTATGTGCCAAGGTACTCCGCTTAAGTCAATTTTTAAATTAGGGGCCAAATCCCCAATATTATTAACTTTTGAAAATTGATTCCTCATTTTTTACTTTGAAAAAAAAATCATGTGAAAATCAGTATTTTCTTCTCTCAAAATCCATGGGACTTATATGGAGGAAAATAACTCTCTCATTGAAGAACAGAGGTAAAAAAAAATTAATAAAGCCACTGTTTGCCTTAAATGCAGAAATCCCTCAGTTATCCCAGGAATGGTTTCAAAAGGAAATTAGAACTATATTTTAGGATCAAAATCTGGGTTAGAGCCACGTCAACATGAAGAACGTATTGGTAAGAACCTGATTAAAGTCGAAGAACTACTCTTTATTTTGCGTCACAGGAATTATATCAAACTAAATCAATAGTTCAAGTAATTTTAACATCAAGTAAGGTACAGAAAGTTAATTTAGGCAAAAAATTTAACCCTGAAGAGCACCTTGTGGTTTTATGTGTTAGCTAAACAGCTCATTCTCCCCTTAATTGGAAGCCTCTGAGTTCCAGCAGATGTAGACACCTCAGAGAGCCACCACTGAGCTGGGTCAGAGAAGGACCTCTGCAGAAACCAGGTCATTACCGGAGCCCCCTCAGTCTCCATCCGTCCAGACGGAAGGGCACTTTTCCTCTTCTTTCCTCGACATTCTGCAGAATGAAAACACAGCCCAGCTATCTGTAACTACAGGCCTCGAAGACTTTCTTTCCCATGTAAAGGCGCGCTCTAAAACACAGGGGTTGTGTAAATTGTGCTTGAAAATCTCTGCATTAGGTTCTCCCACAGAACTAGGTGGGGGAGACACAAGGAGCCCTGAGAACGTTTAAAAATAAATTCAGATTAACAATTGCTTTGAGAAAAGACAACTGTCAGATGTAGGAAATACACTGGCACAATAATTTGGCTTCCATTTTATTGACATTTAAGGTCAAATGAGACAAACTGTTTCATATTACTTAGCACAAAGTAGAGGGACTGGAGGAAATTTGTATTCTGGACCATTAGAAAATCAAAATATTTTTTTTTCTAGAAACAAATCAATATTTAAGTAAATGAAACATTTTTTAAAAACTGTTCCTGTACTCTCCCCCTCAAGTAATCAACTTATTTTCAGTGATTGCATATAAAGCCTGAGTGTAAAGTGCTTTGTGCTGGGAGTCAGGTCAGGCCTGGCTCGGAACACTGAAGCCAGCTGACTGGAATGCTGAACCTTGCTTGGTCACCCGCCAGCAGGGCTCCATGGAAACCACTACATCCCAGTAAGATGAAAGACAGTTCAGCACTCCAGAGCGGCCTCAGACTCCAACAGAAACGACGCTTACTATGGCTACAATTTCTCAAATGAAGCATTAAAACTATTGCTAAGATCTCAAAATAGCACGCACGGTCCAGAAACTGACAAAGGGAACTATCAGCTCTCCAAGCAAATCACAATATCCTTTTCGGAAACTGGGCTAAAGGGTACCGAACAGTATTTGAGGGAACTGTGAAGAAGCAGATCGCTGTGTCCTGTGTGCAGGGGTATTCTGGTTGTTGAAGGTTCTCATGATAATTTGTGTGTTTTCCTTCTTCTTTATTTTTCTTTCCCTGAAAGTTACAGGTAGGGCAGCCAGTGCTTTATGTCCTTTCTTGCCAGATACAAATAACTGTGGGGTCCTCCTTCAGTCCACGGGCATGTGGAGCCCTCCGGCATTCCTTCATGCTCAGGAAGCTCTCACATCCCATAGCAACCAGTTGAACAAGCAGACACAAGACACAGCCAATCTTCACTACCACATTCCTGGAAGGATGGATTTGTAGGTAAGCATTTCAGGCCCCTCGTCAGCAAGCCCATCTTCCAATACTTCTGCTCACACCTGTCTCCTTAGGTCCCACAAACAGACACTGGGCCTCAATTTCTCCTAAACCTGCTGGCCAACTGGAGAGGTTTTACGGGAACAATAGGCGCTCTGTATGAAGACCACAGTTTTATTGGTGGATTACTAGCCCCTGAAGTTCTAAATGACTGTCGATTCTGGGGCCCCCTGCTCCATTTCTTTCCAGACTTCTGAATTCAGTTTCTCTTAATGTGCCATAGCAGCATAGACACTCTGAGAGGAAACCAGGTTATAGTTTTTCTTGGTAATTTTAATGCCAATTCAATGCAGGATTTGTTAGTTCTTCCTGAATTAATAAAACATATTGCTTAGATACATCTGTTTGAAATAGAAAAAAGTAGATGTTATAAACAAGGAAAATAAATAGACCATGGGAGGCTCTCACTGGATTTTGTGCTTCAGAATACTATTTTTCAAGATATTTTAAAATGTTCAATTGTGTGTAACAAACAGAAGTCCACTGCCTCAAACTCCATTTTAGTGTTGTATTAAGACAACATGGTGCTGTCTCTTACCCATTTATTAAAAACATGGCCTTAATCAAAGGCTAAATATCCATGAAGTCTCATGCAGAAATTCTTTTAACAAAATCTTATTTGCAGAAATGCAAAATTTTTTATGGAGTTTTTTTTTCCTTTCTTTATTGAGAAACATTTAAGACTTGGGTACATCAAATAAAACCAATTTCTGGGTGTGGAAAATCAAGTCGCACAATAGAAAAAGTAAACAGAATCTGGGCTACAGCAGAACTCAGATATATATTCTTTTTTTAAATAGAGAGTTAATTTTATTTTATGTTTTCATCTGGTTTTTGTTTTTCCTCCACTTAGTAGTGTATGTGGTGCTGGGGATCAAACCTAGGTTCTCACACATGCAGGCAAGCGCTCTACCCATCAGCCACTACTCCAGGCCGAGAATATATTCGTATGATTGAAAAGCTCTAGGCATTTCATAATTGACTTTTTGATTCAAAATGCTCTAATAAATTTGAAACTTGTTGCTCTTGATACTGAGCTAGGAAATCTTCAAACCTTGAGCTAATTTCCAAGAGGAGTTACTTGGCTTTCAAATAAGTTTTTCCAAAAATACAAGATTTGAAAGCAATGGTGATCAAACATTTTTGGGATGCTAAAACTCAGAAATCTCAGTAGTTAGGTAACCAGCCTTAATGTTTAAACAGGCCTAATTTTCATGGGTATGACTTAAATGCTTACAATCCCAAGCTCCAGACAGACTAATTTAGCAAATCAATTTTAAATAATCCACACTGATTTCTCATCATTCAATAACATGTGGGGTGTGTGTAGAGAAAATAAAGTATCTTATAGATACAGATTTACAGTCACTACTGTTTTAGGTTAGAAGAAGAAAGATCCTGGACTATCATGGACTATGA
>PVKS010002587.1:74316-101328 GCA_004027875.1 Aplodontia rufa | reverse complement strand
TGTTAGCGGTGAATGGGCCAACGTGGCTGACACAGAGGGGTACGGGATGGGGAAGACACAGGAGATGCAGCCAATCAGAGCTAGACTATTGAAGCCAGCATTATCTTGAGATGACCTCAGCTTGACAAGGGGAAGGCCCAGCTTGCCCTCCTTCCTAAAAACTCATCATTGGGCACCATTCCAAAATGAATCTATTAGCTGATTTCAGACAACCGCAATTCCATTAAACTGCAGAAAGTAGACACTCTCTGACCCTTTCAATCCATTTTGTTCAGGAAGCTGCTTTATATAACTTGCCTCCTTTTATCTGCATGGGAGGTGGACGCAAAGGCCCATCATGGGCAGACACATCTACTGAAGCCAAGTTGATATTCTCTGCAGCCCTTTAGCCATAACTGTGCTCTCTTCCTACTCTTGGGGTCCACAGTGGGGCTGCCCATGATACCTCAGCCAACCTCCCTGGTGAGCCAAACCTTGAGGAATAAAGGAACCAAAGCCAGAAGCTGATGGGAGTCTCAGCCCCTATTTTAGAGCTAAGAGCAATAATAGACTTTCCCCAATGGCCTGTGCTGGTGCATTCAAAGAACTGAGAAAACCCATCCAGCAGGAAGAAAGCCCTCTGCCGGGCTTCAGCCTGGGCTACTAGATCAAACCATCAAAGCCTTGACAGGCTAGAAGAAAAGTTCTATTTTTTCCCCCAAACTTTCTCTTCTGATGACATATTGCTGGGGAAAGAGGACAGCAAGGGATTTTGTCCTCAGGGATAGTTGCACCGAGGTCTGTAACTCTTTTAAGTAACTTGGAACCAGCAATCAGATAGGGTTCCAAAACAATTTGAGCCCAGTCTCAAGATCTTAAGTCTGGGACAAATCTTCCCTTAGGCAGAGCACTCTAAAGGATAAAGAGGTTCCCAGATTGCCAAACATTAGTCTATTTAACTTGGGTGCTGAATCCCACAAGGAGCCTGTCTTCCTAGTTCCACATGGTTTCTAGCCAGAAGCTTGGGCCCATCCTTGGTGAATTTATGTACTATAATTCTAGCACACCAAACACACTCACATGTGCTCTAAAAGGTTCATTTGTGATCCATGTTTTCCGGAATCAAAAGACCACATTATGGGGCTGGAGTGGTGGCTTGGCGGTTACAGCGCTTGCCCAGCATACGTTAAGTACACGGGTTCAAACCCCAGCACTCACGCACACAACTAATAGCAATGGAAGCCATGTGAAGAACTCAATAAAAATTCTCTCTCTCTCTTTCTCTCTTTCACTGTCCTTCTCTCTTTAAAAAGACCACATCAGGGCTGGAGTGGTTACGGCACTTGCCTGGCATGCACGAGAACATGGGTTCAGACTCTAGCCCCACATACACAATGGAGTGTTGGAGCAATGAAAGTCACATGAAAAACTAAATAAAATTGATTCTCTCTTTCTCTCTCTCAACCCCCCCCCAAAAAAAACCGGGGTCAGTGGTCTCCATGAGGGACTGACTTGAAGACCCCAAGGATTATAAAATCTGAGGTTGCTCAAGACATATATAAAATGGATATTTGCTCATAACTTAAAATCTTCCTATATACTTTAATCAGCTCTACATTGCTTATCTAGTATCACGTAAAAGCTATGTAAATAGTTGTTAAAGTTAATGCTCAGTACACAGGCAATTTTTTCTAGAAAAATATTTTTGACCTGCAGTCAGGTGAATCCATACATGTGAAATCTAGGTTTGGATGGCCAACTCTATACAAGAATGAGCAAAAGCAGGTTGGGGATTTAGCTCAGTGCCAGAGCGCTTGCCTAGCATGTGCAAGGCCCCAAGTTTGGTCCTTAGCCCTAAAAAAAAAAAAAAGAAAGAAAGAAAAAAAAAAGAATGAGCAAAAGGAAATAACTCACTTTTAAGGATAGTACCTAGTATGTGTGTGTGTGTGAAGAATTAATTCTATGTAAATATAAACATTTGATGTTTAAAAACCCTACCGCCAAAGCCTCAAAGATTTTTTTAAATTGTAGGCTTGAGTAAATTTCTGAGAAGCCGTCAGAAATAAGCAGAAAAATAAAAGTTCTCTTGGCTGTCTTTCAAGATGGCCAGAAGAATGATCATGGAGGGGGGAAATAAAGTAATGTGCTCATATCTCACAGCAGGCCACCAGGTCGTGTCCTCGGACCTCTCACCAGCTGTTTTTTCTTTTCTTTTCTGTACTCTGAAGGAACCTTGTGAGCATTATAGCCACTTTTACAAGTGTTTAAAGTGTTTCAGAGACGAAAGCTCTGATCATTAAAAAAAAAATCGTAAAACATGGAAAGCTTTTAGTCTAATAAACGCGCAGTTGAGAGCAGTTTTTAGGTTTACAAAGCAGTAGAGGAGCCCACAGAGCTCCAAAGAGAAACCCCTAAATTCCCCGAAAAATCCAGCACTTTACCATTCTTTTTTCTTCCTCCCTCAACCCAATGAACACAGGCAGAAGCAATTTTAAAAGTAAGCATGTTCCAAAAGGTTCTTAGTGCATGCTCCTTTATTTCTACAGGAAAACGGGATCCAGGTTGCAGAGGGGTATATATGTGTGTGTGTGTGTGTGTGTGTGTGTGAGAGAGAGAGAGAGAGAGAGATCCTAGTCCCTGCTAATAAATGCTTATTTTTCTAATTTTTTTTTATTAAATGAATATGGAATTACAATAGAGGGGGAAGCACTGTCAAGCAATCACGAACAGATGTATATATACTTAGTTATCCAAGGCTAATGCCATATCATGGATGCCCCGCTTGGGTTCCACCTATTGTTGTTTCCCCCAGAGGACCCCCTGAGTTAAATGGATATCTTGTGGAGGTCAGAGATCTCCTTCTGAGATGATTCCCCCATATTCCCATCCTCCAGACTCCTAGATATTCTTCCTAAGCCCTCCTTCCACCCTGTCACCCACCCTACGCCTCCAGGTATCCTAGGCAATCATCTCCCTGTTGCGTTAAGAATCATACAATTTGAGGTTATTATTAGCTTAGCCGTCTAACATACAGCTTCCCGATGTATTCTAGCTTCCACAGATGAGAGAAAACATTCGGCCCTTGAGTCTGTGAAATTGGGATACTTCACTTAGCACAATTCTTTCCATCTCCATCCATTTGATTTCAAAAGCCATAATACCATCTTCTCTAATGTGATGTGGCTTCATCAATGTTTATAGCAGCTCAATTTACTATTGCTAGACTATGGAACCAACCCAGATGCCCCTCACTTGATGAATGATACAAAAATTTTGGTACAATAAATGCTTTTTAACCCGCAAGGGTCGTCACATGTGGGACCTAAGCACAGATTATCCCTGTTTCTATAGGAGAATGTTCCCAAAATCCCAAAGGCATTCGTGACTGGAAAGATGTGCAGCTGCCAGCAGGGACGGCAAAGGCTTCCTCATCCTCTTTCTCTCCACAGCTTGCAAATTCTCACATTGGCCACGTGTCAGCTTTCTCACGCTGGAGTAAATCAACTTGCAGAGAGGAAAGGTTCATTTTAGCGCCTGGTCGCAGAGGCTGTCATGGGCTGGCCTCATTGCCTGTGGGCCTGTGGTAGGCATGCAAGATGAGGCAAAAGTGCCCCTCTCACAGCTGGGAAACCAAAGGAAGACAAAGGTAGGGGAGTCCCCTGCTGTCCTCTGAAGACCTCCCATGAGGCTCTTCCTCAAGTTTGCCCAGCACCTGCATGGGCAGCAAGTGAGCCTCCAGAGGACACTGAGGCCCAAACTCTGCAGGTTTATGAGGGCTTCTGACCACCATGCCACTCGTGGAACGCTCCCCTGAACGTTCTCCCTCCCGTGGTTTAATAGGCCACCCTTCTTACTGTCACCTCACCTCCTTCTCAGGAGTCTAGGCTCTATCTTATGGTTTATTTCAAAGCAGTCCACTGAAGCTCCTGCCACAAAATAAATAAAAATCCTTGGGTCTTAGAGACTCAAAATTAAAACTGGAATAATAGATGGATATGCACAAAACTTTAAAGTGCTATATGATCACAATGCAATCAATCCAATTATTGCCATGATATGCAGATGAAGCTTCCCTGAATTTTTTTAATATAGGGTTCCTCATTTCTCTATTACTATAGTTTTATAGCTAATATGCATATGTCTAAACTTCAAAATCAAGATACATGGCCTTGGGCTGCGCTTGGAGCTCAGTGGTAGGTTGCTTGCCTAGCATATATGAGGCCATGGGTTTGATACCCAGCATCACAAACAAGAGGAAAAGGAGGAGGACGAGAAGGAGAAGGAGGAGGAAGAGGAGGAGGAGGAGGAGGAGATGATGATGAAGATTTAGCATGGCTTAATAAAAAATATTTATGCCATGTTCTCTATTTGTAAGAAGGCCAAATAGAATTTCAATTGTTCATGGGAATAATGTGAAAGGAAGTTAAATGGGGAACTGGCCTCCCCCATGGCCCCTATTTCAGGTACAGTGTGAGTTAAGTACCCTCTATTTACCTGAGAATTTTCCACCTGTAGCTTTATGTCTACCATCCAAAATGTATTTCAAGTGAACAACCGGAAAACACTCTGGTTGAATTCATGATCACCTGCACCTGATAGGTGCTGTGTGTACACAGTACCTTACTGACTGGGTCCTTATCACTTTCGTGTCTTTCTCTATAGAATCCCAGTGCTGAATATTTACATATGCTTCATAAATAAGTATAAACATGCTTAATAACAGGAAGCCTGCCATACCACCAGGATGGCTTTTTTTCCATAGGTAAATATTTCAACAAATAACTTTTTCTAAATAGGCAAAATATTGTTAGAATTAATAAAATGCATTTTATTCAGAAACAGATTTTGTGCAAATGCACAGAAAGGTGACTTCAGTGGAACCCACGCCTTGGCAGATGACACTTATCTACAATTTATCTCAAACGATTTTTCTTTCACCGCTCCCTACATCATTTCAGAAGACCCTTGAAGCTTTGGTTAGAATTATAAATAAAGTATAGAGTTTTAAAAACTGACTCTGAATATGTGGTGCTTGATTCAAGGCCATAATGAACAGAGGTACTGTTTCAGTTTAACAGTGCCAGCACAGTTTATCCCTAGGAAGTACCTTCTAGGATGCTTTCTCAGGAGTGTTCTTCTAGCACCTTCCTCCCCACGAGACTCTCCCAAGAAAAAAATGTGCTGGGGAGAAGGGGCTGAAAAGTTATCTGGATTGAAGGAGCAAAGAAGAGAAGTAAAAACCCTCCCAAGAAGAAAATTAACCTTAGAAATAATAATTATGAAAAAATAGAATATTTACTAATTCAGCATCACATCAAGAAAATAAAATGATTGTCCATAGCTGTGTTTTAAGATGTCCAGTTTTATTAGAAATAGCAGACAGAAATAAAGCTTCTTGGAGCTTCAAATTGTAACTCTGCGATATTCTTCACATTTAGGGTTATAAATGAAGAAATTTGGGCTAATCAAGCAGACATCTACCTGCGAACCCTCTGTACTTAAAACCAACATGGTTTACTGATTTCTTAAGTGTGCATGTGAAATTTAAAAAAATTTTATATGACACACTTTATTTTTTAATTTATTTTACAGAAACCCTGCAATGTAGAAAAATGTAGGTAAGAATACCTTTCGTACTCATTAGGAAAACTGATAATCTGAGCCTCACACCACACACATTTACATAAGGGTATTAAAATCTTCTTAACCTTGGAAAAATCTGTCATTTTAAATGCTTTTTACATGTCTGGAAAAGTTATGCATGAGACCCTGAGTTGTGTGCCATGCGAAGCCCTCGCCCAGCCTTTGAATTGCTAGAGTCCATTAGGGCAAGCGACCAAGTAGGCATTTTAAGAAGGATTTCCAAGATACCAAAGCAGTATCAAGGGGCAATATATAATTAAATTTGCTAAAGGAATTGTTCAGAGACTAACTTAGAGAAAGAGGCAGATAAAATCAGGTCAGAGTAATTTAAAAAGGAGAAGGAATCTGAACTGAGTTTAAAAGGATAGATAAGGTCTAGATAACATTACTCCCCGCGCTGCTGCCATCGGAAGGCTGCCAGGGCAGACACTGCCATAGCAGGCACTGTGGCTGTGCTTTCGAAGACCCACGACCAAATGCAGGTACGTTTGCCATCAGGCAGGTTTTTCTGTTGTTGTTTTTTGTTTTTATTTTTTTTAAGAGAGAGGGACAGCGGGGTAGGGTGAGAGAATCAATTTTATTTAGTTTTTATGTGGCTTTCGTTGCTCTGACACTTCATTGTGTATGGATGCTGGGGTTTGAACCTGCGTCCTTGCATATGCGAGGCAAGCACCATAACCACTAAGCCACAGCTCCAGCCCCTGTCGTCAGGCAGGTTTTGGGGGGTGGGGGTGGCAACTAACCCTGACAGAGACCTCCCTGTAGGGAGGTAAGCAGTGTTCCACACCATGGTCTAGTTGACCCCAGAATCCACTGTGTTCTTCTCACACTGACCTCCAGATCAAGGGGTTTTGGAACAGTTTACATGAAGATTTAAAAAAACACGTTGAAGTAAGAAATATGTCCTTGGGAATTTCAGGCTGGACACCAGACATAATCACTGGTGCACTTGGGGTGGACCAGGCTGCTGGACAGAATAACCAGGAGCTTCGTAAGTTCAGAGATGCAGAAAGCAAGAGATTCCGTTGCTAATGCAGATGCACGCAGCATCACAGCCGGGCTGGGCTCTGAGCACCTTTCACAGGGGCAAAGATGCTGAGCCTGCAGCGGGACTTGGTAATTTATACCTCAATTTCCTTCAAAAATTACTCGCTGGGGGTGCTACTCAGTGGGACAGTGCTTGCTTGGTATGCATGAGGCCCCGAGTTCCATCCATAGCACTGCAAAAACAAAAAATCTAGACGTGTGATTTACATCTCTGAGACCCTGGACATGGCTGAACCCCCTTTCTCTTTGAATGACTGTGCTTTAGAGATGAAAGGAATATGCATGAAGTGATAGTGTTTCAAGAAGCAAGACCCCACATTTTAAAGACAAAGAATATTAAAGGAGAACACTCGACGGACTGCAGGACTTAAGATGAATTGCAACGCCATGTCTTTTGACTTTAAAACACCTTGGTTGTATTCATGCCCTGCTCAGCTCTGAAAAGGAGTGATGACCAAAGGAAGCTTCCTAGCAAGCTCTCCTGTGGCGTGGAAGAGGCAGGGCGGTGTGAGCAGGAAAGCACTGGTTTCTCAAAGCATGAGTACCCTGGGAAGCACAACTGAAATGCGGACAGTGAGCTCTGGAAAGAGACAGAGGAAAGAGGAAAAGGCAGCAGAGGGTTCAGTTGACCTGAATGCAGGCCTTGAACCCAAAGCCACGCCGGGTGCTTGGGTTTTACTGTGTAAGCTTGGGGAATCTGGTACAGGGCCTCTGCAAGTTTTTCAGATATTAATTGTCTGTTCCCAGGTGCTGGATGCCTTATCTACAGCTGCTGAGCGCAGATCTGGCACCACCGAACGCATCTGTTCCTGTAGCATTTTGGCAAGAGCCTTTCCATGCCTCAGAAATGTGAAGCCTTCAATCATCCCCCATGATCCCAGGTGGCATGGAGCGAAGACAGGCTACCTGGTTAAAATGCAACATCCTTATGTGTGGCTGTAACAAATGACTAATTTCCTTAACCTTTATCCAACCTCAGTTTTGACATGTATTAAGATAAACTGATGGAATTGATGTAAAAAATAGATAATTTAGTAATGCAATGAGAGTTCGAAAACAGCTCTC
Source organism: Aplodontia rufa (assembly GCA_004027875.1). NCBI lineage: Eukaryota > Metazoa > Chordata > Mammalia > Rodentia > Aplodontiidae > Aplodontia > Aplodontia rufa. The sequence continues at coordinate 93,594 of PVKS010002587.1, read as the reverse complement.
TCAGAAAGACTGGTGGAAGACAGAAGAAATTCATAAGGCTATTGAGGGCTGGAATAACAACCGAACAATTTCAATTTTATTTTTAAAGAGAGAGAGGGAGAGAGTAAGAGAGAAGGAGAGAATCAATTTATTTTTTCATCTATTTTTTGTTTTTCTGACATTAGTTGTGTATGTGGGGCTGGGGTTTGAATCCAGGTCCTCGCACATGCCAGGCAAGTGCTCTAACCACTGAGTAATGGCTCCAGCCCCACAATTTTGATTTAAATTGTATCCAACTAACAGAAAATAAGTATTATTTCCAAAGACACAGCATGTTCACAAGTGAACAATTTACATGTGAAGTCTATTTCTTCTGATCAATTTTTAAAACACCTTTGATATTCATTTCTAATTTACTCCAGTTTCCAATTAAGTTTTGATTTTTTGTACCACACGCTGGCTCCACAGAAGGGCTGTTTGTAAATGTGTGCTTCCTTCTCAGACTCCTGTTATAAGCTCACCCAGCGCAGGAGTTCTGCTTTCTGACCTTTGCTTCCTTCACAACACTTCGCTCAGTGCTTCATACAGAGAGGGGATTCACAACCATCCATCCCCAAACAGGTCATTCTTAACAAGCTGTCAACAATGGATCATGCTAATGAAATTTATGCTCTTTCTATATATGTACTGCACAAGGAATCCATGAGGCTCTATCAACTGTTATTACATTGGAAGTTGTTGAAGGAAAAGGAAAACTCTCCACATTAGAATTTGAGATGAAGGAATGTCATCCTTCCCTGATCCTGGAGCCAGTGACTTAGCTGAATGTTTCCAGATGTCCCACATGTGTTACACCTGGAACATGGGGTCAGTCTGAGTGGAGAGCACAAGGTGATGGCCTTCCTAACCAGCCACCATGGAGGGTGGCTCCACTGCTGGTTATCTAGAGAGAGTGCACGGAACTACTTCGTCCTCCCAGGGGCTTTCTCCTGGCTCTTCCAATAGGGACACGTTACTGCTTCAGGGCATCTACAGGTCTTATCTTTCCCATGCTTCACTTTAAATCTGCACTTAACATAAGACCTTTCAAGGAAGAGGTTAAAAATCTAGAAGGCAGTGGGATGGAGGAGGGGTGCAGATGGAGGTATTCTGAGCTTAACAAAGTTTGGGAACACTGACTGGCCGTTCACACCTCCCTGTTAAACGTGTGCATTTCAGGGCAGCATAATACAGACTGTACAGAAACAAATTAGCTTTGTCTAAATTCTACAACTATTTGACCTCCAAGTCCCTTTCCCCCTCCTTAACTTCAACAGAAATCTATAACCACAATTCCTAATTCTCAACGGCAGGGCATCCTCATTCAAAAGGATGTCCCTTCATGAGAAAGCAGGTAAGTTTTTTTTTTTTTTAATTTCTAACAGCTACTTCCAAAATTCAACGGAGGAACAGGCATGGAATAGACATTCCCATTCCGAAGCACAGAACAGACATTTCCATTCCAAAGCACAGAATAGACATTCCTGTTTCAAAAGGGAGAAGTGGGCAAGAAAAAAAATGGGTAACTGGTCCAAGTAAGTCCACAACCCAATAATGCTAAATTTTAGTTTCCGTTTTGAATTTATATCCTTTTTTACTTATGAATATTTAGGGACACCCATCTCTGCACCCTTTACCAGCTCTAACTGAAGGATCTACAAAAGGAAATCCACCCCCCCACCAAAAAGTATGTATGTTTACTCTCTAACTCAGCTTAAGACATGCAGATTTTCTGGATATATATATATATATATATATATATATATATATTTATATATATATATTTATATATATATTTATGATTTTTTTTAAAGAGAGAAGGACAGTGAGGGAGAGAAAGGATTTTTATTGAGTTTTTCACATGGCCTTCATTGCTCTGACACTCGTGTACTCGTGCATGCCAGACAAGTGCTGTAACCACCAAGCCCTGCTCCAGCCCCTGGATATATTGTTTTTTAATGGAAAAGAGAGATTCCCAATGCTTAGGTGGAGTCAAATCCACTCATCTTCCTGAAGGATGTAATTCTGTGCTGTACTTTTGTGATTACAATATTTAGTTAACACTTTGGAGTAGCACATTTACGTCATTATGTATTTTTAAAAATCATTTTCATGATGCTGCCACATCAAGAGATGATCAAGGGATTCTGGAATGGAAGCTACTGAAGAAAAGCACTTTGGTGACTTTGTGAAGATTACACAGTGCAATTGAGACCCTATCCTCTGCCACTCTGCCAAGAGTTCCGCCGGATGCTTGCATCATTATCAGCGTCCAGCTCGATACAACCTGTTACTTATCCACAAAGTGAATCGCTAATGCTGCAGCCACTGATGATTCCTCTATCAGCTGCCTTCCAACAAATCTATCAGCCCTGGGACATAGCAGCAAGGTCACCTAGGAGAGGGGTGACCTTAAAGAGATAGATGCACAGTGCCAGGCATCTCCTTCCCTGGCGTCTCTAACCGTATTGGTTATTAAGTCCTGGGGGATAAAAAGCCCCTCTATTCCCATCCCACGAAGCCTTCAGCTTCAAGACAACACTCTCTGAGGGCCAGTAGGGCATCTACTGATCTGGGATGGGCTCAGTTGGTTTTCCTGCTCACAAGAGACAGTAAGAGCGCCTCAACAGGGACAGAGGAAGAAAGTGATGCTCACCCTCTGGAGGAGAACCTGACCAAATGGCAGGGCCACCAGCACTATGGACTATGGCACACACTGTGCTTAGTTACAGCCAAATCTAGGGTAGAAAATGTACGTTTCCAATCTCTGGCACCTTTACCAAAAAGCACACGCTATCTCGTTACTCGACTCACGAGTGTAAGGGGCTCACCAAATGCTAGCAAGAAGAGGAACGGCCAGGACACACCTCAGTGCCAGTAGGTGCCTTGGCACATGATTGACAGCTGTTCAGCCATTCACCTTGCACACTGACCAGCAGCTCTGCCCTCTACCCAACCCCCTTTCGTGAAGGGCCAGGGTAAGTGGATCCCCGGACAGAAGACAGAATAACATGTAGGGATGATCTTACTCAGAAAGGAAATATATCTGGATATCTTTTTCCTTGTGGTACCCGAAAAATGTATACAATCTGGAAGCTCAACACAGAACCATGCACGCTCGCGTGCATGCGTACACACACACACACACACACACACACACACACATATCTATCATACCAACAAAAAAATAATGCATTTCTATTTCCCCTCCATGAACAAGGTCTACTGCACCACCCTGGCATTTCAGAAGTTTCTGTAAGGAAATCCAAACTCTTCACACTAATTAAGGTCAGCTGATTCCTTCTGTTGAACTCCTTAGCCTCGGACTGCCAATTGCTAAATCAAGGAGCACTTCTCTCTAGAATATTCTTGCTTTCCTAGGTTAATTTGATCAAGTGGCATCACTGGCTTTGTAATGGAGAACAAGCTGGCTTGCTACCCTGGAGAGGACAGATCTGACCTGCAGCTTGTGAGTGACAGGCAGCTGGGCTCTGGTTCTCCTGAGTTACAACACCCTTTTCTGCACCTGAGGACAAAAGCCTTAGCAGTCCTCTTAGACATCCTGGACAATATTGGGGTCTTCAGAGAAACACCTGACTTCTCCTAAAAGAGGAAATTAGTTCATTTTTCCAACAAACTCTTGAGCTTCTCCCATAGGTCTGTCTTTTCCTAAAGTCTGCAGCAGCAAACAAAACAAAGGTCCTAGGCCTCAGGGAGTTTATATTTGGGGGAAAAAAAGCAGTTCCTCAGACAGGCAGCAAGTGACTAGAAGATACTCTCTGAACAACTTATAGAGTCACTGATGTTGAAGACGAACGAAAATATTTTCTGCAAAACTAGATCAAGGCTTTGAAAACCAAACCAGATGAGTCACAGCCACTGAAAATGTTTACACTCATAATACAGAACTTTGGAAGAACCACAGTTCTCCACTCCCACAGCACCCGCCACTGCTCCTGAGGAACGCACGCCCTTGGGCCACGCGTAGCCTGATGGAACCAAGCGAGCTGAGTCCAGTCTTGCTTCTCCCCTTCTTACTTTCTGCATCATAACAGAATCTCAAAGGGTGTCTAGAGAGAAAAATATTTGACTTTAGGAAAACAGAATGAATAACCACAGCTATCTAACCTGACAATACGTGGCTTTTTTCCCTGTAGATACAACCACATGCCTCTTCAAGGAGAAAACATATCTGTGGGCTCATCTGCAAAGAACATAAGCATTTAAAAAAAAGGTCTACTTTTCTTTAATTGAACCAAAGCATGAACATGACTGAGTCATGCATGTGGCATGTGCCCGAATCACACAGGGGGCCACATGTTCAGTTCTGTGGGCTTTGACATTTGTGGCCTCCTTCCTCCATAAAAAACTATTAAAAATTGCATTTTACTATTGCACTGATATCGAGACACATGTAACCCTGGCTTGGTTCAATATTAATATTTTCATTATTACATTCATTTTTCTTTCACTTTTAAAAGTAATTAAAATGAAAACATTTTCAAAGGTCACTACAAGTACCCTGAGCACTGTGCCTTTGACCACAAGTTCTTGGTTTTTAATTGGTTTTTAAGGTATTCAGCATTCCAGACATAAAGTAAGCAAAAGAATTTACGGGACTTTCCTGCCGGTAATGAAGACCTGCCGGAGGAAAACCATTGTTCTACCAGTTAACAAAACACTGATGAACTCTGACATAAGCCAAGCAAGCAGAACTCCATTAAAATATTACTTGTCTTTGTAATAACTTTGAGTGCTTCAAGAAAAATTCGTTGAGCCAGGTGCCGTGGTGCACGCCCGTAATCCCAGTGACACAGGAGGTTGAGGCAGGAAGATCGCAAGTTCAAAGTCACCCTCAGCAATTTATCACGGCCCTAAGCAACTTAGTAAGACCCAGTCTCAAAACATAAATTAAAAAGGGATGGGGGTGTGGCTCAGTAGTTAAGTGACCTGGTATCAAAAAAGAATAATTCAGTGTTTCAAATAGTTGTGACTATAAAGGAATGCTATTATTTTATTAGTTAAGGCAAAACACACTAAACCATTATGGCAATTAGTTTGTTTTTTTTTTTAAATTTAATTTTACCGCCTGATTTAAAAAGGCTGGGATGGATGAGCCCACCATATGATCCTGCTATTCCTCTACTGAGTATTTTTCCAGGGGATTTAGAATCAGCACACTACAGTGACACAGCGAAATCGATGTTCATAGCAGCTCAATTTACAATAGCTAAATTATGGAAACAACCCAGATGTCCCTTTCTGGATGGATGGATCCAAAAACTGTGGTACATATATACGATGGAGTTTTACTCAGCAATTAGAAACAACGATATTGCAGCCTTTGAAGGTAAATGGATGGCTATGGAAGAAATCATGCTGAGTGAAATAAGCTTAACCCAGAGAACCAAGGGTCAAATGTCTTCACTCATCTGTGCAGGCTGGAGCTAGACCCTGGCCATTGAGAAAGGAGGTCTATTATCATGTTTTAAATCTAGATAAGGTGCAATGTCATACAACCTAAAGCATTTGTAGAGATGTATTGGGAACTGGGGGAGGGATAAGGGTAGGTAATTGGGGGAGCTCTTGGGGGTAAATCTAATTTTCATATATATATTATTTCATTAGAATCTTGTTTGATTGTTCAACAGATAAATTTCTGAATTAAAAAAAAAGGCTAGGATGGTGGCATTGGGAGACAGAGGCAGGAGGATGGCAAGTTAGAGGCCACCAACCATGGACAAATTACAGAGTCCCTGTCTCAAATCGTAAAAAGGACTGGAGATGTAGTTTAATGGTAAAGAGCCCCTGGGTTCAATCCCCATTACTGAAAAAAGAAAGAGAAATTGCAATATAAGCTTCTTTTTCCAGTAAGAAATAATAACTGTACACCTATCAGACTGAGTTTGCGCCTATATTCCCACCACTTTAGTAAGCATGTGATATGCGATTGAGTAGCATTACTTCACCTTTTGGGGTCTGGACAAATAGCTTGCAATGTGGTCTGAGAATGACTCATTAGAGTACTTAGGAAAGAAATGGAGTAAAGTAATTGCCTGGACCAAACAGAAAGATAGGTCCCCTTCCTTCCTTCACCTGCTATCGTTCCTTGTGGTTTTTCAAATGTCACCAACGCAAACCGGAATAAGGATGAACAGAACTTTTCTGGCCAAAGAAAAGCATTTCAATGCCATCCACAAGAAAGACAAACTCACTGTTTCACAGCCGGCCACCGAGCCACTCGAGGGGACTCTTCCCCAGCTGCATTGAAGTGTTGCATGTGATTTCCAAGGACGCATTTTCCAGCCTTTGGTAACCATCTTTGTTATTCTGTCTTGCAAAATTGCTAAAAACTATTTGAAAATTGCTTTTTTCCTATTTTCAAAATCCCTGCAAACATAAATCTTTGGACAGGGTCTTTTTCTACAAAAATACCATATAAACCTAAATGATAAACACATTAACACACTAACCTCGCAGCAGGCTTCATTGTCGCTTGGGTATCTGAAGCTCACCTTTCCAATGCCTTCAGTCTCAGCCTGTCACGGTAGTCTTCACCTGGGGGAGAAACACACAAAATAAGTTATTTTTGACTTAAATATTACATTTTCAGAATTATATAATAGAATACGGATGAGACATCAGGGCTAATTTTAAGTGGGAAAAGGAAGATGAGCTGCAAAAGGGCAGAATCTTCCCAGGAAAAGACCACACCTGTTCTATAATAGACTTTTAGCAATGATCACAAGAAACTAAGTGAAAAACAAAAAGACATCATTGAGGTAATTAAAAAGCACCTGATGTCCAACCAGCCTTGATTTTCCCTTTAAATTCTTAGAAAATTCAACAGGCTTGAATGTTGAACACAAAGCGCTCAACCACATGCCATAAACCAGACAGAATTTCCCCTAGGGGAGAAGAGATGAACCTCAGGCCCTGAGGTGGGCACTGGAAGAGAAGGGACAATTGTAGCTGGCCTCAACCATGGCTTCCCTACCTCCCCAACACAAGTCCTGCACTGGACGGGAACAGCTTTCTAGGGCCCTGGCCTCTCCCCCAGCTCTTCTCCCTAATGACTGAATTCCACCTCTGAGTTCCACCTTTGCAAGGTGGTGGGAGGGTGAAGTCCATGGGTGCCACTATCTGGTAAGACTTCCTCACAAGAAATGATGACCAGTACAAACGTGCTTTTAAAAATGAGGAAAAGGACTATAAAGTCAGAACATTCAAAATGAGGTAAACCAACGAACTGGTATTTGGAGTCACCATAGGAATATAAGAATAGCAAGACAGATTCTACAATCAGCAATGCTTATTTATAGGCAAATACTTGAGAGCCTCAGGGGTTGTTTCGTTATTCCAATATAGGATTTTTAGAAAAAAAACACATTAAGAATATTTGATTATCTGTAAGTGCAAAATCCACTAATGTAGTACACTCAGGCATTACAAATAGCATTTAAAGAAAAAACAAAACCAAACTTCATTCCACTTCTGAAGGTTAGGGAAATGTTATAAAATAGCCTTTAATGTTCTATTTGTGCAAAGAAAATGCTGATTGCATTTCTCTGAATCACAGTGAAACAAGTCATATTTTATTGCTTTGGGCTAAAGAACAATGCTGAGTTTATAGTCTGGTGTACAAGAGAGGTAATGTTTAAAGTAAGTTATATAAGTGAAATCAGCTAATGTGAGTTGAAGTATAAAAATAAGTAAAATGTCAGGACTGGTTTCATAAAAAGGAGACATAAGTCCAATATAGCACCATGTCCTTTCAGTTACAGTGTCTAAAATAAGCACTCCATGAATCTTAGACAACAGAGAGGAGGGAGACTAAAAGCTACGTGATGATAACCACAGGACCAAGTCTAGTTATTCCAGAACGAATGCTAACCAAATTCCCCACTGAAGGGACCAACTTTGCTTTTTACATGTAGGACAAAATAAAAGGCCCGTTATATTATGTGACTAGTTAGGCATGGTTTAAATAAGGAATAACACAATATCTCTACTTGCGATACTGGCTGTGTGTAGACAAAAAGCATAGACATTGTCCAAAAATGTCAATTAGTTGACATACGGGAGCCCCAAAGATCCTCCCATAAGCACAAAATTCATCATTATTTTCCTTAGTACAACACAGAAACTTTATAAAACAATTGAAGTGACAGTGGAAATCCATATGAGTATTAGAAATGACAGGACTTTAGATCAGTATGTGGTGGTAGTAATTCCAAAAAAGGGGAAAATCTATTAGCATTGCTTCCATGAGTTTCTAGAAAGTGTTAAGTCAGTAACACAGATGATTAAGTAGACAAAAACAAAGCAGTTTTTGAGTACTACAAAATTTGACTACATAAATTCCCCTTGGATCAGATTCTCACTTCCACCCGAACCTGCTATCTTGGGTGCCACTCCATATCTGTCCCTTCTGCTTTGGAAATGTAGGTAGGTAACTTATGATTGTGGATTTTCTACAATATTAAAACATCTTTTTTTATTTGATTTTTAGGATTTTTTATTGGTGCATTAAAGTTGTACGCAATAATGGGATTTGTTGTTACATATTCACAAATGCATACAATATAATTTGGCCAATATTTCCCCCAACACTCCCCTCTTCCACCCTCCCATCCCCTGGTCCCTTGCTTCTGCTGAGTGTGTGGGGGTTATTTAGAAAAACCCCTTTTTTGCTTCTACCTACCCATCTTTGAGCTGTTTCATTTCATTCCCAGACTATAAACAAGTAACACTGGTGAATGTAATATAATTCAGCTTCTGTTAAGTGGGCGGAAGAATACTTTCTGCTGCCTTAGAAGTCCAACATCCATCTACCCTCCTTCTGGCTCCTGTACCAGCATCTTCCTCTCCCTTGCTCTATGAGCAGCCTACGATCTCTGAAGCACATGAACTGGGCTTAGCCACACATCATGTTTTACCCTGTCAATAATTGGGGTTAGTTCACAGATAGCCACATGGGCTAAGTCAGATTGATTAGGTCCAATGAGACTTAATTTGTGCTATTTTGTTAAAATACCCTGTTCCTCTGAGATGTGAAAAGAGAGGAGTTAGAGGTGAGAGTTGCTACTGACACACGGGGTCTGAGAATTTGCATGCTTCTGAACCGAAAAAATGGGCTCATATGTACACCAATGTGACTTTCTTTCTCCATTTCATATTATATTTGTGAAATTCCTCTATGTTGTTTTGCTAACTATGTAGTTCAAGTGTTTGCACTGATAGATGGGATTTTATTGGAGCAGTTGTAGTATATTTACAAGTATGCAGTGTGTAATGCCATTTTGGTGAATGATGACCCATGTATACAAGGGTGGTCCCATGAGATTATGTTAACCTCACAGCCATCTTTTCTGTGTGTAAATACTGGGATGTTTGCACAATGGGAAAATCGCCTGTCTCAGATGCCCCACTACCTGACACATGGCTCAAAATGCTCTACTATTCGGACCTTTAGATTGTTCTCAGTTTTTTTTTTTCTGTTATAATCAATGTCACATATACCCTCTACATTCACATGCACGAGATTCCACATTGTATTTACCTGAAGTAACTTTGGGGTTGTTTATTACACATATTGGTAACATCACTGGTAACATCAAATTTTTTCAAGAGTAATTACACCAATTTATACTTCACCCAGAGTACATGGGAGTTCTTCTGCCCCATATTATGGCCAACATTTGATATATAAAATTTTAATTACAGCTATTCTTATAGGTGGGAATGGTGGTATTATGGTTTAAATTTGCATTTTCCTAATTACTAATGAGGTTGGGCATATTTTCATATATTATTCAGTGTTCAAGTTGCTCGTATTTCCTTCCCTATGAAAAACTTGTTCATGTATTTTTCCTAGTTGAGAGGTGCCCCCAAAAGCTCAGGTTAGACAAAGCAGTAATGTTCAGGGGTGAAATGTTTAATCACGAGAGCTGTAACCTAATCATGGACTGGTCCTTTTGATGAATTCATAATTTGAATAGACTAATGGGTGGCAAATGTGGGCGGGTGGGGGATGACTGGAGGAAGCAGGTCACTGGGAGCTTGCCCTTGGAACGTATCTGTCCCTGGCTCCTCATTTTCTTTCTCTTCCCCCGCTGCCTCCCTCTCCCTCTCTCCCCTTCCAGGCTACCATGAGCTGAGCAGTTTTCCTGTGTTACAACCTTAGCCATATGCTCTCAGGCCCAGAGCAACGGAGTCGGCCGACTGCACACTGAACCTCTGAAACTGTGAGCCCCAAATGAACTTATCCTTCTTCCAGTTCTTCTTGTCAAGAATTTTGGTCACAGAGACAAAAAGTTGACTAACACTCATTTCCCTATGTCTCTTAAGAATTGCTGAAGTTATTTACATGTTCCTCAATACATAAATCCATATGTCTGTTATGGGTTACAAGTCTCCTTCAGTCTGATTTGACAAACAGAAGCTCTTAAACGTGATGCTATTATGTTTCCTGATGGTTCCATGACTTTTGTGTCTTAAGAAACTCTTTCCCATTGAAAGGACACAAAAATACTCATCTATAGTTCTTTTAAAAGCTTTATAACTGGGGCTGAAGCAGAGGCTCAGCGGTTACGGCACTTGCCTTGCATGCATGAGTACGAGGGTTCAAACCCCAGCACCACATACACAATGAAGTGTATGAGCAGGGAAAGTCCATGAAAAACTAAATAAGAAATTGATAATTGATTCTGTCTCTCTCTCTCACTGTCCCTCTCTCTTAAAAAAAAAAAAGCTTTCTAACTATTTCACATTTCAGTCCTTAGTCCTTTTGAAATTGATTACTGTATATAGTGTGAGGCAGGGACACATTTTTGTTTTGTTTTGTTTTTTCCAAAAAGTTAACCAGTTACCCAAGCAGCATTTATCAGTTTGTCTTTTCCACTGATTTGCAATTCAACTCTGTCACATATCACATTTCTATATAAATTTGGAGCTATTTCAGGACTTGAGTCTAATTGCCAAAATCATACTGCCCAAATTATCATGGCTTTATATGTAAGTAAACATTGCTAAACTTTTCTGTTTCTTCTTCTTTTTTATTGTTATTTATGGATTTTTGCTCTTCTGTATAAATTTTAGGAGCATCCTAAGTTCCACCTAAAGCATGTTGTATTTATTGGGATTTCATGGAACTGTATTTGGAAGAATTGACATGTTTATAATAACGAGATTATCTATGAAGAGGTTATTTCTCTTTCTCCAATTATTTAGGCCTTTCAAAATATTTTTCAATAAAGTTATTTCATTTTCTGTATAAAGGACTCATGCTATATATACTTCTAGAGTCCTTATTTTTGTTGTTATTGGAGAAGGCACTTTGCAAAAAATCTCTTGCTTTCTTTACAAAGGCTAATTAATTGAAAAATAGAAATACGCAGAAAAGTTACAAAAATAACAACAGTATAAAGAAAACTCTTTTCTCTTAGCTTTTTCTTCTAAAAAACTTATTGATTTTTTATTGGTTCCTTATTAGAACCAAGCCCTGCTCTGGGAGGTTATATGAACACATACTTGCTGAGATATAAGCACAAAAACCATCAGCTACAGAACTCACAATAGAAACTGGTCGATGAAGGTGGGAAGGGAGTGGGGTGGAGAAATAAATCATCAAATGATTTATTAGAATGTAAGACCCGGGGCTGGAGTGGTGGCTTGGTGGTTAATGTGCTTGCCTGGCATGCTCAAGTACACGGGTTCAAACCCCAGCACCCACGTACACAACTAAGTGTCAGAGCAACGAAAGCCATGTGTAAAACTCAATAAAAATTGATTCTCTCTGTCTCTCTCACTGTCCTTCTCTCTTAAAAACAAAATAAAGAATTTGTTGTCCACACAGGTGATTATGTAAATACTGTAGAACTGGTTATTTATATGTTCAATAAATATTTAGGATCTGTTATGTTGAAACGCACATTTCTATTTTCATAGAGACCTCCAAAGACAAGCTCTAGAGCTTTTGCAAACTGAAGACAATTTCAGTTTCTAATTTGATCTAATTGGCTCTCTCTTCTTTTGAATGAAACCTAGTAGGTCTCCACTACCTTAAACATAGACTATGGAACAGGGGGACAAATCTTTCCATAGCTAATATTTCTTGGTTACCTAAGCAGTACCTCTTACTAATCTTACCCATAATTTAATTCAATTATGCAGTGAATGCCTAATATGTGTCCATCACTCTTCTAGCATAGATTATCAAATGAATGAGACCTGGAGTCTCCAAAGAATACAACCCACATTAGACCACTCATGCATTCTTAAGAAAACTACATATATCAAGCAGTTTTTATTAAGGTGAATTGTTTTCAGTGGCATTTTGACAGATATATTATGGACACTTTGTCAAAATGAACATTCTACCGGCTCAATCCAGATGTTATATATCAGGTTTGCATGTGCATATAAATAAGATTCATGAAATAAGTTGAGCTTTTAAGACAGGGTCAGTGTCTAGTTTGTATGAATTTCTGGCTTCCACAGGATCATACACCAATACCAGGCAGAACTACAGTTCTCAAGAGACGGATTACATGGAAACTGGACATTTCCCACGTCTTGGCTAGATTTCAAGGTAAGTTGGCTATGGTGGTTTTTTTTCTTTTTTTTTTTTTCACTTGTTGAATATGGACTTACAATTAAGGAGGACTCATTATCAAACAATCAAGAACAAATGTATATTCACATAGTAAGCCAAGGCTGATGCCATTCCATGGTTTCCCCTTCTTGGGTTCCCCATGATTCCATGTTTCCCCGAATTAACCCCTGTGTTAAATGGACTTCTCTTGGAGGTCAGAGGTTTCCCTCTGAGTTTATTCCCACATACTCCCTCCCTCCAGAATACAATCGGAAACAGTATGATAGATAGCTAAGCTGATAATAACCTCAACATGTATGAATTTTTACACGAACAGGAGGAACCTTGCCTAGGATGCTGGGAGACATAGGGAGAGGGGAGGGAATAGGAATGATGTAAAAGCTATGGGCTCTTATAAAAGGAGACCAAAAGCAGACAGATGAGGTGGGCATGGTGGTGCATGCCTGTAATCCCAGTGGCTCCGGAGGCTGAGACAGGAGGATCCCAAATTCAAAATCAGCCTTAGAAATTTAGTGAGGCCCTAAGCAACTTAGTGAAATCCTGTCTCAAAGTAAAACATAAAAAGAGCTGGAGATGTGGCTCGGTGGTTAAGTGTCCCTGGGTTTAATCCCTGGTATAAAACAAAAACAAAGACAAAAAACAAATAAAAGAAACAAAAAGCAGACAGACAAGAACTTTGTTCACCAGATTTTGATGGTTTGAACCTTAGAGTTGCCAGTTCCTGTTTGCTTTACTTTTTTTGGTACTGGGGATTGAACTTGGGGCATTCTACCACAGCGCTACATCCCCAGTCCTTTTTTATTGTGGGATAGAGTCTCACTGAGTTGGAGAGGGCTGGCTTCACACTTGAGATCCTGCCTCAGCCTCCTGCATCTGGGATCACAGCTATGCACACAATGCCGGGATTTCCTATTTAGTTTTTTAAAAGAAACTAACAGGTAATTATTGACAAAGCATTCCTAATAATTAACATGGGAAGTTCCAATAAGTGACCCCTGCCTCAGAGTCCCTGTATGCCCTCTCTTTTTCATACTAGGAATGAATGAAGAAAGCCTCTTCCTAAGAAAAACTGGCCAAAGAGAACTGGAGAGCCCCACATCATCTTCCTTTGCTTTTCAATGCTGGAGGTGACAATGGGCAACATGTGAAGCAGGGAATGTGTCCTGAATGCATGGCCTTCATTTACAGGGCTTTGGTGGCACCAGGGTTACAAAGAAAAATACAGCGAGCCACAGACTAAGACATGAGGTTGTGCAAGGGGCATCTGTCAGTGAGCAGAGCAGGCAGGCACTAAAGTACAGGCGTGTAAGCGGTGGCCAGCACTCTCCTAACTTCCCTTTGCCTTCACAGTCTGTGCAAGCTGCTCCTAAGATGCACCCAACATTTGAGCGCCAATGGTTTACCCCTGTAGGTAACCCAGCTGCAACAGAGATGCAGCAGTCCTTAACCACATGGAACCTCCCGTCAGGGGACAGCCATCGAGGATATGGCTGGAGACAGTGCCTAAGGCGGATGCAGCCATGCAGTGTGCTTCTGAAAGCATAAAAATAATACAATTCTAATATTAAAATTTGGGGCCAGGCAGCATGCGAGCAGAGGAACATTATGGGCAAGACATATGTCTGTACTTTCTGAAGGTCAAGTGCAGACATAAATGAGGAGAAGAAAGGTGGCTACTGAAGTCAGTAAGGTTTTGGCAGATCCTATACATAATAAAACAGAGGAAGCCACAGAAACCCATCAACATTTCCTGTCGAAATAGCTCTTAAGCACTACCTTTTATAAATTAGAGTTCAAGAGCATCTTTCTTTTTATCTTTTTTAGAGAGAGAGACAGAGAGAATCAATTTTTATTGAGTTTTTCACATGGCTTTCGTTGCTCTGACACTTCGTTGTGTACGTGGGTGCTGGAGTTTGAACCCGTGTACTTGGGCATGCTGGGCAAGCGGTGTAACCGTGGAACCACTGTTCCAGCCCCTCAAGAGCATCTTTCAGTCTAACTCAATACTTTTTAAGCAATTTAGAATGTGTTGACCAAGCAATGAAAAGGAATAATGTTAACGAACGAAAGAAAATTCTTGGAGTTCCAGTTGCGCTACCGGTTAGCACGAGGTGCTTATAAGAGAATTCTTTAAAATGAATTCAGCTGCTATGGTTTTAAAAATTGGGCAGTTTCATAAGTAAAATAGATTTGGTAGAGAAGCAGAAGAGATCTGGTTTCTTCCACTGGTTACTCATTAATAGTTTAGGAAGTAGTTTTACACACCTGAATTTCTATTCACTTACTTATTCAATGGTGAAGAACAGATTTTTTAAAAAACAAGACTTCTATAGAAACACAGCTTTCATTCAGGCAACATATGGAAAAACCTCTTCCATCATTTGCAGATGTTATATTTAGAAAGGTAATTTCCTTTCACTGGGGCCTTTTCCTTAACCTTTCCACATCAGTCAAGAAAAATAGGCTTTGACATATCAGTTTTTTAAACATGCGTAAAGCCAAATATATTACAGAGTTTTTATTCAATATTCATTCTGAGGATATTTCAATGAACTATCAGGGTCAGGAGGGAAAAAAAGGAAACCTGAATACGGAGGGCTGGCTTCCAATGAAACATTTTCCAGGGACTTCCAAACAGTGATTTATTCTCTACATGGTTCTTGGTATTTAAACAACCAGCACTTCCTGGAAATCTCTGGTTGTGTGATTGGGGACTGTTTTTACTTCCAAAAAGGGGAAATGTTAAAATTGAATAATGCAGCCCATGAGGAAAAGAGGGTGAGAACGGACAGACGCAGAAAAACCTTGTCATTTTCAATCTCAACTTGAGCCAACTCTTTTACTTTTATGAAACTTTCCACTAGCATGTCTAGTGTGTGCTACGCAGTTATTTTGTGGATCTTAAAAAGGTTCAAAACTTAACATGATTACCATCTCAAAAACGTCTCAGGGAGCCTGGACTTCACAGATCATCCTCTCTGCCGAAGATTATCAATTTCTTCCGCAGCAAACCATTAGGATTTTCTATCTATCTATCTTGTCAGTTTAGACTATATTAAATGTGATTGACTTTAAATTTTATTTAGAAAGTATCTATGTGATTTCTAACTCCACAGATGGAGTAAGTTTTTTCAGATTCAGTGTATAAGCATGCTCAGCCCAGAGACTTGAGTACATGCTGGGTATGGAGGCGCATGCCTGCAATCCCAGGGACTTGGGAGGCTGAGGCAGGAGGATCCCAAGTCCATAGCCAGCCTCAGGAACTTGGAGAGGCCCTAAGCAACTTAGTAAGACCCAGTTTCAAACTAAAAAATAAAAAGGGCTGGGGATGTGGCTCAGAGGTTTAGCACTCCTGGGTTCAATTCCTGGTACCCAACAAAGATTTGAGTATATATAAAAGCATAAGCACTTTGCCATGTGATACTAGAGTTAAGCCCAGATAGATAGGCAAGACCCTCCTTGGGCGTAGAGAACACATTACCTCACATTTTATTATGAAGAGAATGAATAGTATCTGCTGCCACCAAATCAGTCAGAATTTGCTTTTTTCTGTAAATATTCAACACGCCAGGTTTTGTTTATTATCAGTTTCCTCATCAGTCTACCTTAGCTGCTGTTTCTGTGTGCACCGTAGCATGCCTGAAGTCCAGCACGTGGCAGTGCTAACAAAAGGTCATTAAATGAATGCTACGGTTAGATACGTGTGCTTCCCAAAAGCTCAGGTGTAAGAAGGCTCAGAGGTGAGATGATTGGGTTATGAGAGCCTTGACCCCCTGATGGGGATGAGCTGGGTGGGAACTGAAGGCAGGTGGGTCACTGGGGTTTATATTTTGTCAGTGGTGACAAGTCTGTCTGTCTGTCCGTCTCTGCTTCCTGGTGCCATGTTCCCAGCTGCTTTCCTCCACCACGCTCTTCCGCCATGAGGTTCAGCCTCACCTCAGGCCCTGAGGAATGGAGCTGCCAGCTATGGACGGAGACCTCTGAAACTATGAGCCCCAAATAAACTTCTCCCCCTCTGAACATGTTCTCATAAGGTCTTTCGGTCACAGTAACGAGAAAGCTGCCTAACATGATGAACAGCGGAGGGAAACGAGCTCACTGAAATTAGCGCACAAGGTCATTGTTAGCATTCGTGAGAGCAGTTCATGAAATCGTGAGGGCTGAAGTGTGAGAGAAGGGAAGCTCCAGGCACCACACAGTGCCCAAAAGGACGGGGCCAGAAGCAGCTAGAGAGGAGCAGCAGTCTAGGGAGGTTTCACGGGAGACTCCTGACCAGGTGGAGATGCTGACCTTCTTTTTGAGAAATGTTTTTTTTTTTTTTGTTGTTGAGAAAAAGGTTTGAAAATACTGTCAAAGGAAGAATAATCAAAAGGCAGCAGGGTCTAAGGACCCGGGTGTAGCTGGGACATCTGCTGTTATAAGAAGACCCTGGTTAGCAGTAGGTGTGATAGCAGGCCATGGCCAATGAGTTCACAAGTGGCTTTATTTTCTCTGTGAAGTGAGGACAAGATTATCTTCTAAATGCGATGGGCAAGAATGTGGATTTGGAAAGATTAGAATTAAGTCATTTTGAAAGTCAGTCATGAGCTGAACAGAAAAATCACATAGTAAGTCTTGTCAACGTCACCTTCTCTGTCGTCACCCAGCAGGTGCCAGATCTATGTGGGACGCTGGCCTGAGTGTGGTCAGCAGACAGCAGGTAGGACCAGATGGGCAGCATCACAGGAAGCACTTTGGCTCTGGACTCTGAAGACTTGAGCCCAACCCCAGCTCACTTCTTTAGGCTGAGGTTTCGTGGTTTATGAAAGACAGAGTTGCCCAAGAATCTCCAAGGTCCCCTGCATCTCTAAAAGCCCTGTCTTTCCCAGTAAGCTAGTCTAGAGGCTGCTCATGAACACTGAACTGGACAGGAGTGACCTTTATTGCCTCAGTGTGTGATGGGGATGACACCATGACCTCTCCTGGGGTCTGCCTCTGACATGTTGTCATTCCACTTTCCACATGGCGAGTGTGGTCTACGACTTCTTCATTTCAATCTATCTAAAGATCTCCCAGCACTATGCAGAAGGATCCAGACTCCCCAGTCCAGCCCAGGAAGCCCCTTGTTACTGGTTCCTGCCCCCTCCCTTATACACTAACTAAAAAATTAATTTAAAAAAAATAGAGAAAGATAGGATTTTCTCCATTGAAGCATAAATTAATTAAGGGTTTTTCTAATGCCCCAAATATTCCCTTTTGCTACTCTAGGACATACGTATTGTCATTTGCTATTTTAAGACAGTCCAATTTTAAAGCATCATGCTTAGAGATTCAGGCCAAGTTCTCAGCAGTAACAGTGAAGATTTTCTGGTTAAGTTAAACATATTTAAATGAATGCCTTTTAAGGTGTGCATAATATCAGTTAAAGCCTTTTCAAAAGAAATAGGTTTTCCACGGAAGCAAAGAAAGTATATAAATAACATTCCCCATTCATTAAGAGAATGGTATTCAATGATGTTTACCCATGTGGTTCTCACTCGTTAAACTTAAGTCTAAATATACTTTAAAAGCTGTAAGTAAAGTGGTAGTTTTCTAAAGCCAAACCACAAAGAAATTTTAGGAATGCATCCAGGTTATACAATTCTATTTCCTGCTACATAAGGAAAATTTTAATAGCTTCTATTTTGGTCATCTGTTAACTAATTCTTACTCAGAAGAATTTTGGAACATAAAATCATTTCAGAAATTAAGTTTAATCCAATCAAATTTCTAGGTAAGTGCAGAAGTGTAAGTTCTCAAGACGTCCTCAGAAGGTCAACCAAGTTCCCTGTCTTCTCTGTCCTGTGCCTGGGACTGTTCTTGTCCCCTTGGTACCTTTACTAGCCTTCGTTTTAGGAATCCTTCTCTACCTGGATGACCCTCAGCAAGAGAGGTAGAGGCAGTGGCAAGAAAGGTTCAAGGGAGGGTCAACAAATGTTAAGACAAAGGACAGATAGCTCCTAGACCAGGGGATATTCTAGAATCTTCTGTAGAAATAAAGTGGAAGGAGGGAAATTAGAATAGCTTTTGGAAAAGATTTGTGAGATGGAAGGAAACAGCAACAAACAAACAGTGGGCAAGCACAAGAAGGCAGAAAACCTTAATTGTTCTAAGGAACCACGAGATAGTTAACCAAGAAAGAATTGGTAGGGGGGCAGCCTGAAGCAGTGTCTCAGCAGCTATGGTGCTTGCCTGGCATGCACAAGGACCTGAGTTCAAACCCCAGCACCACATACACAACGAAGTCTCAGGGCAACAAAAGCCACATGAAAAACTAAATAAAATTGAATCTCTCTTTTTCTCTCTCACTGTCCCTCTCTCTTTAAATAAAAAGAATGAGCTGGGGTTTTGGTGGAAAATGAATACATTCTAAAAATTAAGCACACAGCTTTAACCCCAGTAGCTTGGGAGGCTGAGGTTGGAGGATTGCAAGTTCAGAGCGAGCCTCAGCAACTTACCAAGATAGTTTTTTTTTTTTAAGAGAGAAGGACAGAGAGAGAGAGAGAATGAGAGGATAAATTTTTATTGAGTTTTTCACATGGCTTTCGTTGCTGTGACACTTAGTTGTGTACGTGGGTGCTGGGGTTTGAACCTGTGTACTTGTGCATGCCAGGCAAGCACTGTAA